>APFE030436396.1:117964-139921 GCA_000404065.3 Pinus taeda | reverse complement strand
GGGGGGGGGGGGGGGTTTGATATGTCGCTGGGAAAACCCCCTAGAGAAGAAAAATCCCCAAGCGACTCAAACCCAAAAAGTCAAAAACCGTACGGAATTTGCTGATTTCATCAGAGGTGGGTCCCACACCAAAACCGGCAGGATAACAGAAGGGCTTCGAGTGGTCAGTGGTTTCAACCGAGTACCGTTTGATGCCACATATTGGGTGCCACGTGTCTGGCAAAAGAAAGAGAAAATTTCTCACATCGGATGGGTAAACGTCAGGCTACTTACCCACCTAATATGGATGGAGACCATAGGATCTGGAAGCCCCAGATCAATGACAGAAATGCGATCTGACAGATGACCAGATTCAATGGGGTAAACAGGTTGAGTTGTATAAATTTTGAAGTCTGGCATGAACGATGAGTTGGCAAAGGAATCATGTTCACGGGCAATCTCGGAACAAACGGAAATAACAACCGTTCAAACATTTCCAAGAGAAATGATACTCAGTTCGTTATGAAACAGGTGGCCACCTCCCTATGAGGCATTACACAGTGATGATGATGACGCAGAACAGAGGAATTCAAATGGACAGAGGCAGGATAACTAAAAAGTCGAGAAGCAGTAACAAACAGTCAGAAAGTAGATTGGCTTTAAAGCCATGAACTAACAAGAGCAGAGGAGGAGTTAGTTAGATGCAGAAAGCTAAGAGCAGAGAACAGAGAGAAGAAGCCAATCTAACCTGAAGGCAGAATCAAGCCAGACAAAGCCAGAGAGAGTCAGGGAGTCTATGTACTCTAGAGAAGGCTTGAGAGGTTCAATCGAACTCCTCGGCATAGGCCTGTCATATATGAGTCTTAAATTGGGCTCATACTACTGTGACCAATAGAGGTCGAGTTTCAGTAAGGAGAGTTTGTGTACTCCAAAGACTTGGGGGATCCAAGTCCAGTCCTACTGATTTATATCTGTTTAGGGAGACTCAAATTGAGCTCACTGTTGTAAAAACTCTACTTTTAAAACATGATAGAGAGGCCACCACTGAAGGATGGACTAGGAGATGTAGCCCAGGAGCATTGGTTAAACTCCTTGTTAAACTTGTTGTGTTTACATGTTTGCCTGTTATGTTTTCTCTAACTGCCTCAGTGTCTATGTATTTCACAATCTTATTGATCCATTGCATAAAGTAACATAGGCACATCCATGCACATGAGTCTGCAATACCTTTAATTATTTGTCCTGGATAAATTCTAGATCAACCGTGCTGCCTGTTCTATCCATAGTGGTTTGGAGCTCGATGCTTGGCAATTAGTCATTGACTTCGATTGTGACTTGTAACTGAATGAATCTTGGTGCATTGGGCCTAGTTTGAATACTCTACATTTTTCATTATAGTACTTTCATACCAATGCCCCTTTGAATTGTAATTTTTTTTTGCAAAGTTACCACCAGAAGTACATTTCTTGCTAGCAGAAGTATTTTTATAGCACTCAGATTTTACAATGCATTCAATCATATCTATTGTGGGAGTAATTCTCACTAGCAAGGAGAACTATCTTGAGTGGTCCCAGAAGATACAAAACACCCTCATTTTCAATGAGTTGTGGAAAGGAGTATGCGTTGGAGACAGAGACAAAGAGCCAAAACAACCTACCTCAGACAAAGAGTTTGCCATTTGGGAAAATAAGAAAAACAAAGCCTATACATTAATTGCAGCATCTGTAAGTGGAGAGGTGAGTCACCATATTTCGCCATTTTCAACTTCTTTCAAAGCCTTACCAAAGCTGAAAGAACTCTATGACTCACATTCTACACTTGAAGTTGTCCAACTCATGATTAAACTCTTCACTCTTGAATTACAAAATAATGATCCTCTTTCTCTTACATCCGAACTAAAATCTATAATGCGTGATATCAAAGCCACTAAGGTTGAATTGGATATTCCTCTTATTTCTTTTCTCAAGTAACTTTATCCTGCTTACTCCAATTATCTTGAGTCATTGCAAGCAAATGGAAATCTCAAAGATATTACCTTTGACTCTCTTGTGAAAAAATTTGCTGAAAGAGAGAAAGCTTTTGGAAAGGAGACAACCCCTGAATCTTCTAAAGAGGCTATGTGCCTTGCTCATAAAGAAAAGAATCTTTCCCAAGATTCTTCTAGAGGAAGAGGAAGATATTTCAGAGGCAGGGGGGCAAACACTCTCAAGGAGAAAAGTCATATTTGCACTGCATAGGCTGCAAAAGAAATGGATCACATGATGCCTCTACATGAAAGTTACCTTGGGACAAAATTGAGTAGCAAAGAAACCAACAGAAAGGTAAAACTAATGACACAAACAAAGGTAAAGCACCTAAATCCGCTCATTATGGTGTGGCACAATGTAATATTGGAGTAAATGAAGACTTATTTAATGCTTCACTTGCTTCTTGGAAAAAGATTGGTTGCTTGATTCAGGAGCAACTTGCCACATGACTCATAGAAAAGATTTTTTTGAAGAATTTACTAACAATGTTGATGGAGTAGTATACTTTGTAGACCAATCAAAACTCAAGCCATTAGGGCTTGGCACAATCAGGCTCAAATTGCCTGGTCTTCCAGACTTTCTTCTGCATCATGTTCTATATCTCCCACAATTGAAGAGAAACTTGTTGTCCTTGGTCCACATCCACCAGCACGGTCACTCCATTCATATGTTTGATGGAAAGCTTGAGGTGAGAAAATCATCTGACCACTCACTTGTCATGAGGGGGATAGAAGAAGAAAGGCTTCTCAAGCTACAGGGTACCTCTGCTCGTGCACAAAATTTCTTATACAACTCTCATTATGAAGAAGGTACACTTCCATCAAGTTTATTATGGCATGCTAGATTTGGACATTTGAACTATGAGAGCCTCCACTTGTTGAAGAAAAATGGTGTTGCTGGTTTGCCTACATTTCCTAGGAAATTTAAGCAATGTGATGCTTGTATTCTAGGAAAGCATAGAAAATAGTATTTTCATGATTCACATTCAAGAGCACATAGAAAACTGAACTCATTCATTCAGATTTATGTGGTCCAATGCCTATTCCTTCTACAAATGGAAATAAATATATGATGACATTTATTGATGACTACACCAGAATGTGTTGGGTTTATTTATTGAGGAACAGATCTAATGCTTTTCAAACATTCAAGAACTTTCATACATGGATTGAAAATGATGCACAATCTCATATTGGCTCTATTTGCACTGATAATGGAAAAGAATACACTTCAAATGAATTTGAAAACTATCTTCACCAACATGGGATCAAACATCAAACAATTGTGCCTTATAATCCCCAACAGAATGGTGTAGCTGAAAGAATGAATAGGACAATCTTAAATATGGTGTGCTCCATGATTTTTTTCAAAAATGTAAACAATATGTTTTGGGTTGATGCATTTCTATGTGATGTATATATAAATAATAGATGTCCATATAATGCTATTAGAAGCAAGACTCCATATGAAATGTGGTATGGGCATATTCCTTCGGTAAAGCATCTCAAGGTCTTTGGTTCCACCTGTTATGCCTTGATACCAAAGGTACATAGAAACAAACTTGGTGCAACAAGTCATAAGTGTATCTTCCTGGGGTATTCAAACACCTCCAAAGCATACCGTCCCTATGATGAAGTCAATAAAATGTTTGTAGTATCTAGAGATGTAATCTTTCTTGAAACATCCAAAACTGACAATGTTGTTGAGCAGCAACTTGATCTCTTGGATAGATTTAGAAATGCAAAATCATTTCAATAATTTGATAATCAAATTCCACATCTTGAATGGGGTATTCCTATACTAGATCAACCTATGGAATCTTCTTCTGAAGCACTCTCTCCCCCGCATGAAACTCCAACAATGGATGACACTTTAAGTGATGTGATTGATAGAATTAGGAGACTCAATCTTGATTCAGTCCCAACTCAATCAACGAACCATCCTGGACCATTTGAGAAAGGTCCCCCAAAGTGGCTGACAAAGACACTTGAAAGTGTTCATCCTAATGAGGTTGGAAAGATAGGAACTAGAAATTCAAACTGGAAAAATGGAGGTGATGTAGATGACTCTGATTCACCTATTGAACTGGATGTTTCTTATGATTGTGAATTGAATTTTTCTACAAATTTCGAACCAACTTCCTTCAAAGAAGTTGTTTCTCATGATGAATGGAAAGAAGCATTGTAAAAGGAGTATGATTCCCTGATAAAGAATGGCACTTGAAAGCTGGTTGATCCTCCATTAGGAACCAAACCAATTGGTTGCAAGTGGGTCTACAAGAACAAGTACAAAGTTGATGGCTCACTTGACAAGCACAAAGCTAGGCTTGTGGCAAAAGGTTTTGCATAGAAGAAAGGGGTCGATTGCATAGAAGAAAGGGGTCGATTATGAGGATACTTTTCCCCCATAGCAAAATGGGCTACCATCCAGACACTCTTTTCCCTAGCAGCTCAGAACGGTTGGAAAGTCCATCAAATGGATGTAAAAATTGCTTTCTTGAATGTAGATCTAAAAGAGAATTTTTTTATGTCCCACCCTGAAGGATTTGCTGTGAAAGGACATGAACATAAAGTATGCAAACTTGTGAAATCCTTGTATGGCCTCAAACAAGCACTGCAAGCCTTGTATGAAAACTAATTGAGCATCTTCTCAAACTCAATTTCAAACATTATGATCTTGATGATGCAACTTTATTTGTCAAGAAAGTTGGCAAAATAGTTGTATATCTTGTGGTATATGTAGATGATCTTTTGATGACAGGGAACAATGAAAGATACATTGCATCCTTAAAGAAGGAATTGAGGAAAGGTTTTGAAATGACTGATTTAGGCTATGTTCATTACTATCTTGGTATTGAAGTACCTCAACATCCGAAGTCCATATTTCTTTCTCAAAAGAAGTACATTGGAGATGTCTTGAATAGGTTTGGCATGACAGAATGCAATCCTCTTACTACTCCAATGGAACAAAACTTAAAGCTCACATCCATTGAAGGAAAAGAATTTGAGGATGCAACAAAGTATAGACAACTTGTAGGAAGTCTCAACTACCTAACTACTACCAGACGAGACATTTCATTTGCTGTTGGAATCCTCTCTAGATTTATGAAAAAGCCTTGTGAGGAACATTGATATGTTGCAAAAAGATTTTTGAGGTACTTGAAGGGAACTCAAGACTTTGGAATCAAGTATACATAGCTAGACAACTTCAGATTGATTGGATACTCGGACTCATACTTCGATGGAGATAAAGAAACTGGGGTATCTACTTTAGGTTATGCTATGAGTCTTGGATCAGGAGCTGTCTCCTAGAGATCAAGCAAACAATTAGTTCCAGCAGATTCCACAACAGAAGCAAAATATGTGGCAGTAGCTGAGGCAACAAAAGAAATTGTGTGGCTTAGGAAAATTCTTGAAGATTTGTACATAAAACAAGTACAATCGACTCCACTCATGATTGACAATACCTCGACAATAAATTTGGCCAAGAACCCAAAGTTCCATGATCAAATGAAGCACATCAATACTAAATATCATCTAATTCGACATCATGTTGAGGCCAAAACAATTCATCTCCGCCATTGTTCCACTAATGAGCAAATTGTAGACATCTTCACCAAAGCGCTTGGAAGAGAAGAGCTTGAAAGATTCAGAACGATGCTTGGACTCACCAACATCCCTTCAGATTAAGGGGGGGAACGTTGACACCTAATCATTAGGATTGGGTGAATAACTGAAATTGATGTAAATAAATAATAAGAAATATGAATAGTCACCAGGAGATGAAATGAATAGTCTCTCCCTCATGTATATAATAAAGACCAACATTAATGAATATCAATGAATTGATTCGAGGAATTACTACCTGGTTTGATAGATCTTAGCGATAGTAAAAGTAAGAGTGTACATTCTGTTGGCATTATGACACAGATTTGGCACTATGACACAAGTGTTGTCCTTGATGGCAACTCACTCAGATAACAGATTGCAATTCAGACTCACAGATTGAAGAAAGAGAGATATACATAGGTTCCACATTGACCAAGCCGCATGTACACATGGGTTAGCAGACCAAAAGGAGAGTATAGTGTACACACGCACTTTCACATAAGGAAAGACACGTACATGTTGGAAAACTAAGTTTTGGTCCGTGGTATTTTGTCCATGGTATTGGTCCAAGGTATCTAGCCCGAAGTGTTGACCCCAGGTATTTGTTCCAAGGTATTGGTCCTAAGTGGTTTTGGTCCATGGTATTGAGTAAGGCCTAAGATTATAAAAGGAGGAGAAGATCATTAAGGAAGGGCACTCAAGTATTGAATATTTGATGAAGAGCAAGATCTAGAATACAGGTTATTGGGTTATGGTGCATAGCTGGATCTAAACAAAGGATGAACCTTAGCGCTTGATGAAGGATAAGATCTAATATTGGGTCAAGATCTTAAGGCTTAAAGTAAAGTATCTTTATGTGGTTTGATCATTTATATGAATAACTGGTGAATGCCGTAAACTGTAAATATGATGATTTGGGTATAACTGATTTCTGGAATTGTTGTAAAAGTTTAAATCATCATTTATAGATTTGTACATAGGTTCACTTTAGAAAAGGCGTGTATACACACTAGTTTTGCATATCAAAATAGCATATACATCTTAAATTTGATTTGCATATCTATACGTAGGTTCGCCTTAAGAAAAGTTCATATGCACACAGGTTCGAGACATTGAAGTAGCGTATACCTCATAAAATATGCTTTAGCTACTTCTATTTGTTGTTGCAGTGTTTTGGGTTCTGGATACTGTATTCTGGTTACAACATTCTGAAAGGTGATTGATTGATTTAGTTGTGGTTGGTGCAAAAGAGATTGGTTAATGCAGATATATTTGATGTTTGAATGATGTTATTGATGGATCCATTCTGAAAATTTATGAAACATGGTCCATAGAAGAAAAGAGAAGGTTGTAGCCTTTTGTAGGCCAGCATCTAGGTACTAGTAAACATATCAGCTAGTTCAAGATCTAGGGGGTTGTATCTCCCTTCCAGGAGAAGCTGGAGAACGAGAGAATGATGTAGCCTTTTGCAGGTAGAAGCCTGTGTACTGGTATAAGACTGCACCAGTACAAAAATTGTAAAAAGAAGTTTCTTATTAAAAAGAAGATAGAGACGATTGTAGCTGGTGGTTTTTACCCACATTGGGTTTCCACCTTATATCTTGTGTTCATGTGTGTGATTGTTTATTTTGTTTTTATTGCACTTGGTTACTGCTTATATGGTTTTGATGCACTGATTAACGATCAACATATGATGAATTAATTGAATGATAAGTTTGTAGGATATACACTAGTTTCCTTAAATACAATTGCGTATACACACAAGTCCCATTAACTGAAGTAGTGTATATGAATCTGATTATGGAAATGAAATATTATTGACTTGCTAATACTAATTCATCCCCCTCTCATTATTATTTCCAACAATTGGTATCAGAGCAGGCCCTTCAAAAGAAGCTTGATCACTTGAAGGAAGATCTATCATCATGAGTAACTACAAAAGAGAGGGATCCATTAGACCACCAATATTTGATGGGAGCAACTTTGTTTATTGGAAGGTAAGAACTACAACCTATCTTCAATCTCCTGGAACAGATGTCTAGGAAATTGTTGAAGGAGGATATACATTTCCATCAGCAATTCCTACAGATACGGCAGGTAAAAAGCAATATGAAAATAATGCCAAGGTATTGTATCAGAATTTGTCAAAGTTATGTAGCTCAAAACTGCCAAAGAAATACGGGACAAGATCGTTCTAAGCTATGAAGGAGACAATCAGGTAAAACATGTAAAACTACAAACTCTCAGAATTCAATATGAAACTCCCAAAATGCACAAGGATGAAATTATAGCTAGTTACTTCTTACGTATAGATGAGATTGTTAATTTCATGAAGAACTTGGGTGAGGAGATAAAAGAAGTTATTTTAATTGAAAAGGTCTTAATATCCTTGTCTACTAAGTTTGAATCAAAAATAATTTGCCATAGAAGAAAAGCAGGATCTTCAGACTATTACTATGACACAACTGCACAGAATCTTAACTACTTTCGAAATGAGAAAAGAAGGTCCTTTAGATATGAGAGAAGCCTCATTCAAGGCTTCAGGAAGAGAACTCAATGAATCAGGACATATTTCAGAAGGAGAGGAAGAAGCAAACTTTGTCAAGAACCTTCAACGGGATTCTGGAAGATTCAGAGGTAGACTACCTTTCAAATGTTTTGCTTGTGGAAGATTCGGTCATTAGGCTACCAAATGTCCTCATAAAGATAAGCTTGATAAAGGTAAGGAATCAACATAATGGAATATAAAACAATGTGTGAGTAAGAAGAGCTACTATATGCATGAAGATAGTGATGGTTTATCAAATAGTGATGAAGATGAAAATAGTAATGATTATAGACTTCTGATGGCTTTTGAAGATGATGATTTCTTGGATGTTTTAGATGAAGATGACCTTTATGAAGAAATATATAAACTCAATCTATTTAGAAGAAAAGAATATGATTATAGATACTCTGACATTCCAACTTACTGAAAGAGAAAAACGCAATGAAAAACTAGAATGTGAAATTGTGGGTCTAAGAAAGGATATTGAGAAAACAAAAGCTCTCGATCTTAGATTTGCTAAAGGATCAAAAACCTTAAATGAAATTATGAAAGTGCAGTGTTCTCCCCTGATAAAGACAGGTCTTGGATATATTGAAGAAGCATCCTAAGCACAGAAGACGTCAACCTCCACTAAGCTATCTTGATGCAGCAAAGAGCAGTGAACAGTTTGACAATCGATAACAAAGGCATAAAACAAATCACCAGGTAAATCAGGCTCAATTTACTTCAATGATGAATAGAAGCTATAACTAACTTCAGCTAAATAATACTCAATATGTTTCAAGAATGAATATCAATAGTAACTACAATCACCAGGTTAGTAGATTCGATAATCGCAGGAACTTCTTTAATGGCCAATGTTTTTCATGTCATAAATTTGGACACAAAGCTGCTCAATGTGTTGCTTACAAGACCATCATGACTAGAGAAGCACGGAATCAAAGGAATGTGACAGGAATCATGAAACAGACCTACAATAACTTTTCTCTTCTTGAAAATGAAATAGAATGCTCTATCTGCAACAACTTCTGTCATGAAGAATATGAATGCAGGAGTAAATTTTGACAAACATCTCAAAAGGAGCAAACTTCATTAAATCCGAAAATATGGAGAAAGAAAGAACCGCAAACAAAAAGATATGGTATATCCTTGTATGCAGAAGGACAAGAAAATCAGTGGTACATCGACAGTGGATGCTCGAAACACATGACATGTGATAAAGAAAAACTTCAGTCATATAATGCCTTAGCAAATGAAAAGAAGGTCTCATTTGGAAATGGTATTCTTGCTATCATAAAAGGTAAAGTTTCTATTCTCTTAAAATAAAAAGTTAAAGTTGGGAATGTTATGTATGTTGATGGTCTAAAGCATAACCTATTGAGTTTCAGTCAAATGTGTGATCAAGGAAATGAAGTAGTATTTCGATCAAATGGATGTGTTGTTCATGAGCTTCATATAGGAGAAACCGTTTTCAAAGGTATAAGAACCTCAAACAACTTATACATACTCAAGGGAGGACAACAACAGTTCTATCTAAGCAAAAATGATGAACACTAGCTATAGCACAGAAGATTGGGGCATATAAGCTTCTCTCAAATAAGAAAAGCATGCAGATTCCAGGTTGTTCATGATCTTCCTGATATCAGCATCCCAGAAAATACAATATGCAAATCATGTCAATTTGGTAAGAAAACTAGAGCACACTTCCCTGAAAAGGAAGGATCAGCTAGTAAGCCTCTTGAACTTGTTCATACTGATTTATGTGGACCATCAAGGAAAAAGTCACCTCGTGGAGAGGAATACTTTATATTGTTCATTGATTATTTTTCCAAAATTTGTTGGATAGGGATTCTAAAGCATAATTATGAAGCATTTGAAAAAATCAAAGCCTTCAAAGCCCTGGTTGAAAACAAATTAGATCGCAAAATCAAATGCCTCAGATCTGATCAAGGAGGGGAATTTACCTTGGATGAATTCTTTGACTTTTGTGAAGAACATGGAATAAAAAGGCAATTCTCTACTGCAAAGACTCCTCAGCAAAATGGAGTGGTAGAAAGGATGAATAGAACTGTTCAACAAATGGCTCGTGTTATGCTAGATGAGTCTGGAACTCCTGCAACCTTCTAGGGTGAAGCTACATTTGTTGTTGTCACTATTCTCAACCAAGCAAATGTTCGGGTAAACAACACTCAAACTCCACATGAACTTTGGTATGGTAAGACTCCTACTGTAAAATACTTCAAAGTTCTTGGAAGCAAATGTTACATCAAAAGGACTGATGAAAAACTTGGTAAGTTGGAACCCAAAGCAGATGAAGGCATTCTCCTTGGTTACTCTTCCTGAAGTAAAGGATATAAGTGTTATAATAAAAGACTTGGGAAAATTATTGAAAGTATTGATGTTGCGGTTGATGAA
Organism: Pinus taeda; assembly: GCA_000404065.3. NCBI lineage: Eukaryota > Viridiplantae > Streptophyta > Pinopsida > Pinales > Pinaceae > Pinus > Pinus taeda. The sequence continues at coordinate 129,344 of APFE030436396.1, read as the reverse complement.
GCAAGCAAAAAATCCAAAGCAGGTAAAAACCGAAGATTGTGGAGAAGATGAGGATTATCCTTCCACATCAAATCAGACTAAATCTGAAGAAGAAACCAATGAAGCACCAGAAGAATAGATAACAGTAGAAGAAAAGACTCCATCCAGGTATGTTCAGAAAAAACATCCAGAGACTCAATTTTTGGGATAGAAAGAGGCAGGTGTGCAGACAAGAAGAACTATTACAGAAGCTTCAAGATATCTAGCATTTCTTTCCTCCATCGAACCTCAAAATTTAAATGAGGCATGCAACGATGAATGTTGGGTCAAGGCCATGAATGAAGAACTTGAGCAAATTGAAAAGAATAATACTTGGGAATTAGTTCCTAGAACTCATGATAAGAATATCATAGGAACCAAATGGATATTCAAAAACAAGTTGAATGAAAATTGGAGAAGTTATTAGAAACAAGGCCAGACTTGTTTGTAAAGGGTATGCTCAACAAGAAGGTATAGGTTTTGAAGAAAATTTTGCACCTATTGCTAGACTTGAAGCCATAAGAATGTTGCTTGCTCTTTCTAGTTTTCAGAAATTCAAAGTATACCAGATGGATGTAAAATCTGCCTTTCTTAATGGAGACTTAGAAGAAGAAGTATATATTGAGAATCCAAATGGATTCATCCTTGGAAATTATGTAAAACTTGTCTTACTATCTTGACAAATACCTCCATCAACAAGGTTTTTCAAAAGGATTAGCTAATAGCAATCTATTTACAAAGATTAACAATAATAAATTGCTAATACTTGTTGTGTATGTTGATGATATCATTTTTGGTAGCAATGAAGAGGCCATGAGTCGGAATTTTGCTTCAGTAATGCAGCAAGAATTTGAAATGTCCCTGCTTGGTGAGCTTACATATTTTCTTGGTCTACAAGTTCAACAAAATAAAGATGGTATTTTTTGTCACAAACCAAGTATCTCAAGTAGATCTTGAAAAAATACGGCATGGAAGATTCTAAACCAGTATGTACCCCTATGGTAACAGGATGCAGTCTTAGCTCAAATGATGAATCAGCAACAGTACATCAACCAACCTATAGATCCATGATTGGCAGTCTGCTTTATCTAACAGTTACCTGACCAGACATCATGCATGCAGTAGGAATAGTTGGAAGATTCCAAGCAAATCCAAAGGAATCACACCTTTAGGTGGTCAAAAGGATTTTCAAATATCTTCAAGGAACACAAAGTTTTGGTTTATGGTATCCTAGATATACAGATCTTACACTTCATGCATATACAGATGCAGATTGGGCAGGAAGCGTTGATGACAGAAAAAGCACTAGTGGTGGAGCATTCTATATGGGTTCCAGATTAGTGTCTTGGTTCAACAAGAAACAAAGTTCAATTGCATTATCTACAACTAAAGCAGAATATGTGGCTACTGCATCTTGCTGCACACAACTCCTTTGGATGATGCAAACATTTCAAGACATTCAAATCACATGTACCCCACCCATCTCCATTATATGTGATAATACAAGTTCCATCAATATTTCAAAGAATCTATTCATGCATTCCAAGACTAAGCACATACCCATCAAATATCATTTTCTACGTGAACAAGTGCTTGAAAAAAAGGTCAAATTGGAGTATGTTCCCTCCAAAGAATAGGTTGCTGATATATTCACCAAACCATTGCCCAGAAAGACATTTGAATATCTCAAACAGAAGATGGGAGTAGTTGATGCATCATTCTTCTATTAAAACTTATCTGTTTAAGAGAAAAGTGGTTATACGTAAGTTTCATGAAGAGTATCCATGTACATACACCAGTTTTTGTGGATACAATTGCATATATGTTAGTTTGAAGAAAAGCAGTGGGCCAGACTCAGGATGAAAGGAGTCTGATATGGGTCTAACAGTGATCATCTAGCATAGGTTCAGGGGGAGCATATACTTCTAATAATGTATTGTTGGCATTATCTTAGAAGATCTTGGTACAAATTCACAGTTGTTTTTTATTCAGGTGGAACAAGTTCAGAGGGAGATCATGGTTGCTGGTTTGGATGGTGATTGACAGATGCTATTGATGATAGTTGTTGATGACTATCATGGTCTTGTTTTAGATATTTGGTATCTATGTCATGTATATCTTTTAATGTCAAGGTCATGAAACGACCTATTTTGTTTCCCCACTATGCATGGGATGGATGATGTAATGTTCTTGTTTTTACAAATATAAACTTGGTATATCCCCACTTGGTTGGGAGATGGATGTATGTATAGAGTCATGCTCTTTTTTTAGAACATCTTTTTGTAGACCTTGCTTATATTCAGGGGGAGCATGGGTCTCAATTAGCACACTTCAGCATATCAGAGAAATCCTCATGAACTCAGGGGGAGCATCACCCTTTGCCCTTGATGACAAAGGGGAAGAGTGACTTGGGGTTACCATCAAGTCCAAAGGGGGAGATTATCGGCATTATGAAACAGATTTGGCACTATGACATAAGTGTTGTCCTTGATGGCAACTCACTCAGATAACATATCACAGTTCAGACTCACAGATTGAAGAAAGAGAGATATATGCAGGTTCCACATTGACCAAGCCACACGTGTACATGCGGGTTAGAAGACGAAAAGGAGCATATAGCATACACAGGCACTTTCACTGAAGGAAAGGTGCATGCATGTTGGAAAACTAAGTTTTGGTCTGTGGTATTTGTTCCATGGTATTTTGATCCATGGTATTGGTCCAAGGTATCTGGTCTGAAGTGTTGACCCTAGGTATTTGGTCTAAGGTATTGGTCCTAAGTGGTTTTGGTCCATGGTATTGAGCAAGGCCTAAGATTATAAAAGGAGGAGAAGATCATTAGGCAAGGGCACTCAAGTATTGAATATTTGATGAAGAGAAAGATCTAAAATACAGGTTACTGGGTTATGTTGCATAGCTAGATCTGAACAAAGGATGAACCTTAGCGCTTGATGAAGGATAAGATCTAATATTGGTTCAAGATCTTAAGGCTTGAAGTAAAGTATCTTTATGCAGTTTGATCATTTATCTGAATAAATGGCGCATGTTGTAATCTATAAATATGATGATCTGAGTATAACTGATGTCTGGAATTTTTGTAAAAGTTTAAATCATCATTTACAGATCTATACATAGGTTCACTTTAGAAAGGTGCGTATACACGCTGGTTTTGCATATCAAAACTACGTATACATCTTAAATTTGATTTCCATATTTGTACACAGGTTCGCCTTGAGAAAAGTGTGTATGCACATAGGTTCGACACACTGAAGTAGCATATACCTCATAAAATATGCTTTAGCTACTTTTGTTTGTTGTTGTAGTGTTCTGGGTTCTAGTTACTATATTCTAGTTACAACATTCTAAAAAGTGATTGATTGATTTAGTTGTGGTTGGTGCGAAGGAGATTGGTTGATGTAGATATATTTGATGTTTGAATGATGTTATTGATGGATCTAGTCTAAAAATTTATGAAATGTGGTCCTTGGAAGAAAAGAGAAGGTTGTAGCCTTCTATAGGCCAACACCTATGTACTAGTAAACATATCAGCTAGTACAAGAGCTAGGGGGTTGTATCTCCCTTCCAAGAGAAGCTGGAGAATGAGAGAAGGTTGTAGCCTTCTACAGGTAGAAGCCTGCATACTGGTATAAGACTGCACCAATACAAAATTTGTAAAAAGAATTTTCTTATTAAAAAGAAGATAGAGACAATTGCAGTAGGTGGTTTTCACCCACATTGGGTTTCCACCTTATATCTTTTGTTCATGTGTGTGAATGTCTGTTCCATTTTTACTACACTTGGTTACTACTTATATGGTTTTGATGCACTGATTAAAGATCAACATATGATGAATTAACTAAATCATAAGTTTGTAGGATGTATGCTAGTTGCCTTAAATATAGTTGTGTATACATGCAAGTCCCGTTAACTGAAGTATCGTATATGAATCTGATTATGGAAATGAAATATTATTGACTTTCTAATACTGATTCACCCCCCCTCTCAGTATTATTTCCAACACATTTGACTAAGAAAAGGTATATATCAGTGAGAATCAAGTGTAGAATTTTAACATGCAAATGGAAAAAAAAAAACATGCACAAGGAGTCACCGAAAAGACGACCACTAATGGGAACAAAACAAGTTAATGTGACACTTGTAAAAAGTAAACGACGAACTGAACCAACACTTGTAAAAACTAATATAAGTTAAAATTCCAACAACCATGAAAATAAATGAGCAAAACAAAACTCACAGAAGGGAAATGAGAAAAACTCACAAAATTCAATAAAAGAAAAACTCACCCTGAAAATCACTGCAAGCTCCACCGAAGGCTTCTTGATCTTCTTATGAAGGCTAGAACTCCAAGATCAAATGTGAAAATGATATCTAGGGCCATCTATTATATAGATCTAGGTTGGTTAGGGTTTAACACATAATCCTAAAATCAAGGAAAAGGTGAGACTTGGCAAAAAGTCAAAAATAAGAACTTATGCTAGTCTTCAGGAAGCTAATTGATCACTCCCTATTTTGTATGAATTTCTTTTTGTGCTTTTTATTTTTTATTTTTATTTTTCAAGAAATTGGCCATTGAACACACTACTAAGAAGGATTTTGAAATTCCCAACCACAAGGGACTGGACAACTCCTTGACTTAGTGAATTGGGTAGTTTCTTTGGGCACATGGAGATTTTGTGTGATTTCTGGGCTCAAGGCTAGCTTGACTCTCCAGATTGCATAGTTTCTAAGCTCAAGGCTAGCTTGCCTCTCTGGATTGTGCAATTCAGATCCATAAGGCTAGCCTACCTTCCAATATTGAGTAGTTTCTGAAGGGAAGACTGATAATGTTGTAAGGTCAGGGCAAAAGATAGCTTGTGTTTGAGAAGGTTCATATCAGGATCCAAACAAAACATCACAATCACTGAATGAAAAGATAAGCCTTGAACATAACAAGAATACTTGATGAGAGTGAATGATAGGATCCTTTGGACAAAAGGGAGGATCCAAAATCAAAGCATGGGAAAAATTATCGAGAATGGTTGTAGTAGCTACAATAGGGTCTAAAGCTAACCCTTAGATTTCCTAGTCTCAAAAAGAGGAACAATAGAGATAAAAACGAAAGAAATTAAAGGATTATAGGACTTCCCAGTCTCGATAAGAGGAGAAACAAGAAGGGAAAGTAAATTAAGTAAGGAAGATCATTGTATCCAAGGTTGTGGTGCCAAAACCACCCCACATGTTAACAAGAGGTTTTTTCAAAAGTTGGTGTGCTTCTTCTCATAAGAAGATATCAAAGATAAAATATTTTTCCAGATATAAAGGTTGTCATGGAGTCAAAATCACCAAAGGAAGACTATATTCCCTTAGGAGAATTGAGGGATCCTCGACTAGGTGCTCCTACAAGCAAAGGAAATGAAGGTATGGTTAGTGATAGTGTGTCAATTTTAAAAAGAAACATGCAGATGAAAATGGGAATTTCTTCATTCTATTGGATGTAGTGATCGTGGGAACCTCTTCCACTAGCCAGAACCAACAAGTAGAAGAACAAGTGGACTGTATTCCTCTTTCAATATTGAGGAAGAAAATCAAGGAATAGAAGGAGGAAGAGCAAGAGGATTTTGTTCCTCTTATGCTTTTTATGAAAAATACTAAGGACGAGAAGAAGATCTAGAGAATGAAACTATAGATCAAGGAATTGGTATTCTTAAAACCATAATTTCCACACTAATGTTGATGGTATTCTTTGATGGGATCAAATATTTGGTGTTGGGCTTAATACTATGGGTCAATACCATGGTGTGGAAGCTATTTGTGCCTTTTCTTTTCCATACTCTCGTATGTATGTGAATTTTCTTCACAGAACCCACATCTATCTAGAAAAACATCCCCTTCATCATTCCTCTGTCTCTAAACTTCTATTCATTTGTCCAAACTCGTTTTTGTATGTAGACACATCCTGTTGACATCTTCATTAAGTAGGTTTCCATCAAAAGACAACTCATTAAGCAGGTTTTCCTCAAGGACAACACATTAGTCATAATTCCAACAATCCCCCCCTTTGGACTTGATGGAAACCACTTTGATGTTTGGTCACCACCACCTGTAGGTACCTATAAACACATCTGTAGATATACTAGGCATTATCCAAACACCAAGCTTCTCTCCCCATTTAACATCAAGGGAAAATGGTTGACCAATGTTGAATGAAGGCTTCCCTCCCTTTGTTGACATGTGCATTGTAGATATGATCTATTGAGTATGTATACTAAATACTAACCATGCTCCCCCTAAGAACATGATGAATTTGTTGAAGATATAGAAAGAAGTACATGACTCTACTAGACAAGACCTTTCCTGTCACCAATGACTCATGCTTACATTGATCACCCAACATAGTGGGGTTACAAATTTTACTTAACATCACATGCCCAAAATGATGGGATTACATGACTTGAACACAATAGTCCATACATGATTGAATTTTATAATGATTTATAACATTTACATGACCTTTACATCAAGAGACATATATGGAATTTATAACCAAAACAAAATACCTCAATAAAACCATGATAGTCATCAACAACTACCATACACCATATAGGATATGCACCATAAGTTTCTATCAGAAAAACATGAAAAACAACATGCACATTTTCATCATCAATTTACAAGATAAGACATATCATCAATCATGTGAGAAAGTATGAAACATAAGATTTTCCATAGAGATCTGCTATCAACTCATCTTCTTGACCTTATCAAGGCCAACTTGCTCTTTCCCTTAGTAGGAATAGCCTCAATCAATTTAATCAAAGCAACATATATTTTCATGTAACAACCAAGCATATGCCATGTCTCCAAGTATCATTATGCAAATATAGTAGTAAAATATCAATAAGCATATCTTCACAAAACCATTTGCATCATATCATGTACATGTAGCTCATGTAAGCACCATAGGCATCATCCATGACAACAACATCATCATCAAATGATCATAGAAAGGTATACATGTTCTTTCCTCAACAATCCCAAACATATCATACATATATCATCACTAGAGAGTTTTCTATCATCCCGCATATAATAAGAATCAACCATAATTAGAAACTCATGCATCATCATTCAAGAACTTCAACAACGTAAGAAACATCACCATTGACAAGCATCATTATGTACCAAGGAATTCTAAATAAAACATAATTCCAACAATGCATTATTAGAAGCATAGAAAATGCTCCCCATGAACTTATGCCAACTGTTCACTGCCATATCTGACCATATCATCTCATATATTAGTAAGGACAACAAAGTATCTTCATCAGCTGGTTATCCATCAAAGAATAAACAACTTATAAAATCCAAAACCACTTCTAAATAGCATAACAGACTGTAACCATCAATCATCAGAACAAGAAATCCAAATAATAATTGTCTGAAGTATATTAGAGCCTTTTCCTAAGTCTGACCCATTGTTTCTTCATCATAGAAAAACATACATGCCTATTCAGATGAAAACTCATGTATATACTTGACTTGCCTTCACAACATTCACATACATAAAGTAAAATACTAAAACTTCACAAATTTAGCTCCCCTTGAGCCTTGACTGTATGTACCTATTCAACGTTACTACACCAAATGCATTGTCAATAATATAAGAAACATGAATATCAAAACAATCATGGGAATGATCATCAAGACCAAACATATATTTCTCCCCCTAAAATTATACATCACTAATCCTAAGGACTTGATCATGATTTTCTTCTCTTATGAGGTCATGTACCTCACACCACTTCTACAGTCACAGTTAGAAGTATTCTTTTAAGAATAATGGAATGCAATGGGCATCGTATTCTTTTAATCTAAGTTTGAATCCTCCGCATATATGAAATAATTTAGTTCTTCAAGCACATATAATTATTCTGGGTTTCTATAACCTCTTTCTATAACTTTTCCAATTTCTTCATCCATAACCTTGCAATTGGTTGATGCAAACACAATTATATTTCCTTTATATACCATTTGACCTACACTTAGAATATTCTTATTCAGTCCTTGAGCTAATAAAGTATCAATTTCTCCTCTATGTTTATTAATTTTGTCTCTACCCTTTCTCGGAACTTTTGTCGGAGCATTATTTCCAGTAATAACCTTACAATATTGACGTTTCTTGAGAGACTCCATCTTACTCTTATCTCCAGTCATGTGATGAGAGCATCTTCTATTTATGTTCCATTCATATTCTTATTCAAATGAGCAAAAAGAAAGACCACACCTTATTTGTTCTTCTTCTTTCTTCTTATTATGAGAAATGTTGGTGGATCCATTATTTTCAGGTCTTCTAACATGAATATTCTTATCTAGTTTTTTTCCATGTTGTCTAAGGTGATCCATAGATTTGTTCTTGCATTCTTTTTCTACATGCTCAAACTTGTTACAAGAATAACATCTTATATGAGCATAGGAATCATGATATTTCCATTTCATATTCCTTCGATTGAAATCAATAACTTTGTCACCAAATATATCACAAGCAAAACAATATCCCTTAAAGAAGCCTAAGTACCTGGAAGCTGATGATCTTTTTGTGAAGTGGTTATTTTCTTGTAATTGAAACAATATACTTCTGAAATTAGATGCAACGTTTCCATAATTATGACATATAAAACATTCAACATTATTAATTAGAGGAGAGAATCGATTAACATTTATATAGTTAGGAGGAAATTATTTTCTTTGAAGATTCAATTTCCTTGGTTGTTGATCAGGTTGACTTCTTATCTCTTAGTTGAGAATTTTAGGTTTTGTATTGTTACTCTTTAAACTCCTTGCCTCAGCATATGAAATAGATTCTCCTTCAATAGTTTCATGAAAACCAAGACTAGATTTGATGGCGGGAGACCTTTGACTACTAAGTATATTATTGAAAATCTTAGTACTATCTTGAAATATCAAATGCTTATCCTTTTCCTCTAATTTACCTTTTAGAATGTTTACCTAAACCTCCATTCTTAGATATTGTTTTTCCTTTTCTAGATATTAATTCTTCATATCTTCTTCAACCCTTATTCCTTCTTCTTGTTACACAAAAAATTGTCACTATGACTTTCTACAGTTTGTGTGAGTCCATCAATACTCATACATAACTCCTTTGCAAGTCTTAAACCTCAGCTCTTCATGTCAAGCCTTGAAAATGGGAGAAAGACCTTAAAAATGTCTCAAATCCTGGTTTCGCACTTTCTCCTAGTATTGCCTGCGGTGCCGCACCTAATGGTCATGTTTCCTGCGAACCTGACCACTCTGTATATTGAGTGATGGGTGCGAACCCCTATAAAAGTTAAAAAGGCGCTAGTTCATTCTTAAAAACTTATCTTGGGTCACTTCTAGACACTTCTAGAAGGAATATTACGCTAGCAAGTCCGCTCCACCTTGGTTCATCCATTCCATAACTAAGGGAGCTAAATCCATGATATGAGGTGCCTTTCCCATTGAAGGAGGAACTTATCCCTTCAATGGTGGACCTGCAACTTCCTCCATTTGCACTATAAATTCATGCATTGGGCTAGTTGTAGAGGAGGTTGAAAGCTGAAGATTCTTGAGGGTAAATGCTGTTGAAAACTAGGCTTCCTTTTTGAGCTTGTGAGAGGAGAGATCACATACCTTTCATTTCATTTGGGAAGTGAGTGAGGCTTGTCAAAGTAGAGGAGATTCCTGCTGAACCCTGGAAAGAGCTTGTGCAACATCAAGGCAAGGTTGTAAGGTTCTTTTATTCATAAAGTTAATACAATCAAGTTTGTTTTTCTCAATGAACTGTCTCTAATGGTTTATTTTATGAGCTCCTTGATCTTCATAATGGACATGTTTTATTATAGTATCTATGTAGGTGTTCTTTGATGTGTGTTTGTTTGTGTATGCAGGTTATTGAACGGGAACTGCTTGAAGCTGTTGGGAAAAAACTGCCTCAAACAAGTGTTGGACCGAGGTAGGGTCTTTTACACTTCATAGTATTCATTAATGAATTGAAACATGTTTAGAGAGAAATAGGTTTGCTTGTTTTCTTTGTTGCTAGATATCATTAGATACTAGGGAGATCGGTCTTGTCCACAAGAACGATTTATCTGGCCAACAAATTGGCGACTCCGCTGGGGACTGGTTTGGTTTGGATTTTGTGTTGTCTTTACTTTGACTTGAGAAACTTAAGTTTTTGTTTCTGATTTTGCCTTGATTGGTGTGAGTTTGGGTACTGGTTAGATCCTGGTTTATTTTTTATTTTTTGAAATTTTGGAAGAGGATCGTATCCTCTGAGTTTGTTACAATGCGAACCAATCCGCACTGTTACAGTGTAACACAGAGCGGCGCCGCACCTCGTTTTACTGGATGCCTGCGAACCCCTGTCAAAATTTTGAAAAACCTAAAATCTATCTACCCAGTTAGGTTTAGTTCTTATCCATAGCTGTTAGTATATGCCCAGACCTGAATTTGTCTTGACAAAAGTTCCTTTTGAGTTAGTTTTCATTGGAATTTGTGTTTGGAGTGATTTTCGAAGAAGTTTTGTTTGATTGGATTGGTTTTTGCCTGGTCTTTGTAGTAGCTCAGAGATCCGAAGCCTTAGAGCCTTAGATTACCCTGGTCTCTCTAGTTTTCTTGTTGAGTTTGACTGGCTTATAGAATCATCCATCAAGAGACTTAGATCCCATTTGTCTCTTTTGCAAAACTTTGATTGAACTTGATTAAAAGTTTTTGAATTTCATTTTTTTCTATTAAAATATAATTGGATGTTTTTGATTAGTTTGTTGAGATGAACAAATTGATCCTTAGTTAAGCTGAAACACTAAGTTGAACGTCCTCAAAAACATTTCAAGTGTCTTTTCAATCCATTTTTCGTTTAAATCTCAAGATTAGATCATAGTTTTGAGTTTTTCATAGAAATTATACAAGCTTGTTGAAAATTTGTTTTCAATAGTTGTTTAGAGTTTTTCTAGAAATCTTAAAAGCTCTCTTAAGAGAATTGCTTATTCTTGTAGTTGTTGAGTGTCAAAAAGCAAAGGGATTTTCTTTGAGTATCATTAGTAGTCTCGTTTTGAAAAGTTCTTTGGAAAAGACAAAAGGTTTCCTTTCAATTGTATGTTAAGAGAAAGATTTGATTTGCCAAGCATTGCATTTTCGACTCTTCCTTATCTAGATATTCATTAAAAAGGAAAAGGAATTGTTATCATCTTAGGTGCATTTTTAGTGTTTTGGAGTCGAGTCTTCATACCACAAAGTTTCATCTCCACACCCATTGACTTAAAGAACAAACAATAAAATTAATGCTTAATTAAAATCAATCTAGCAATCATTTTATTTTCTAGGA
>APFE030436396.1:82558-104539 GCA_000404065.3 Pinus taeda | reverse complement strand
AGGAACTTATCCCTTCAATGGTGGACCTGCAACTTCCTCCATTTGCACTATAAATTCATGCATTGGCCTGGTTGTAGAGGAGGTTGAAAGCTAAAGATTCTTGAGGGTAAATGCTACTGAAAGCTATGCTTCCTTTTTGAGCTTGTGAGAGGAGATATCACATACCTTTCATGTCATTTGGGAAGTAAGTGAGGCTTGTCAAAGTAGAGGAGACCCCTGCTGGACCCTGGAAAGGACTTGTGCAACATCAAGGCAAAGGTTGTAAAGTTCTTTTATTCATTAAGTTAATACAATCAAGTTTATTTTTCTCAATGAGCTATCTCTAATGGTTTGTTTTATGAGCTCCTTGATCTTCATAATGAACATGTTTTGTTATACGCAGGTATGCTTTGACGTGTGCTTGTTTGTGTATGCAGGTTATTGAATGGGAACTGCTTGAAGATGTTGGGATAAAACTGCCTCAAACAAGCGTTGGACCGAGGTAGGGTCTTTTACAATTCATAGTATTCATTAATGAATTGAAACATGTTTAGAGAGAAATAGGTTTGCTTGTTTTCTTTGTTGCTAGATATCATTAGATACTAGGGAGATCGGTCTTGTCCGCAAGAATGATTTATCTAGCCAACACTTCTACTTTGTACTTTAATTTTAGAATCTCTTCTTTCAAACCATTTTCTTGTTCTTCAAATGCTTGAGGTAGTTCTTCATTCTGCTTATCTGACTTTTCAAGATCTACTCTTAGAGAAAAGATGTCAACTTCAAGACCTCCACAATAGTGTTTAGATTCCATAGCAACATTTACTAATTTAATATGATCCTTGTTATCATATGCTTGCAACTTACCTTTAATATTAACAATATTTTTCAAAGAAAGATCAAGTTTTATTCTAAGATCAAAAACTTCTTCTAACCTATCTTCTTTTGAATTAGAAACTCCATCTAACATAATAAAGGTTGTTTCATTTTTTTACACATTGTCAGGGATAATATTACCTAGTAGTTCCCTTGATGACAAATCTTCCTTTGATATTTATTCATGGATTTCTTGTAGCTTATCCCACACTTGTTTTGAAATTGTATAATGCATAATCTTGTTTAATTTTGAATTAGGTATAATATAAAAGATGTCACTCAACGCCTTACTGCTCTTTTGCAATTCCTTGTCTGATGGAGGAATCTTGGTGTAGCCATTGCATACTAGATACCAAACATAAAGATTCATTAGATTAGAATTATATTTTCTTTCCATTGTTGATAATTATCTTTGCTCAGTATATGCACATTAGCATTTTCTATTGTTTTTTACTTGCCTTGATCTTCTGCTTTTAGAGGCATCATTTTTTAATGCGTTTTCTCTTTAGAGTTCTTAATTTAACTTTTACCCATGAGTGTAAGTTCATTTTTTTCATGGTCATCATCACTATCATTATTGCATAAACAAGGCAATGGACTACAGTTAGAACAAAATCCCATACTTGATAATTCTTTTTTACTATGTTCTTCATTCTTGATCAATAGAAAGTGGGGTGCTCCCAAAATTGAATATTTGCTCACATCTGAAACTATCACTGCATCTGATATATCACTGTCATAGTTTTATGAATCCCTTCTTTGAGAAATATTATTCTTTCCCATCATCATGAAGGATCTCCTTCAAGCGATCAAGCTTCTTCTAAAGGACCCGCTCTCACATCTATTATTGGGAAAAATACTGAGAGGCAGGGGGGGTGAATCTATATTTTAAAACTCACTTAAAATTTTCTTTTCTTATCCGTATTTCTATAGGTGACTATAATGAATCAAACCCATGTATGTACCTGACTATTATGCATACAGCTAGCGTATATCAAGTTAACTAACTTTTCAGTTAATCCATCATCTATTTAAATTGAACTACTATATCAGTACTTCATCAGGCATTAATTAAATAGTAACTATGTGAATTAAGAAAAGGATAAACCATCACACATAAGAAACACATCAACACACACGAACACTAAGATTTTTAGGTGGAAATCCAATGTGGGAAAAAACCACCGTTGTTGTCATGTTTGTCTTTTTTTATTATATATAAATACTTCTTACAATCATTTACTGGCGCAAAATCATACAAGCATGCAAGAATCCACATGCATAAGGATACAACCTTATCTCATTCTCCATCACCCACTGGAAGGGAGCTCCAACCCCTCAATATCGTTTACTGGCACCCACCCGAAGGGTGCTCCAACCCCATGGTCAGATTTACAAGCTACCACTAGAACAAAGTTTCGACTCCCTTACTAAAGGATCCAACCCTCAACACCTCTATGAACCATGTTTCATAAAATTTCATACTGTATCCACCTGAACCAAATCATCAAATCTGTAGGCCACGCTTCATCAAATTTTCATACTGGACCCACTACCACCATTTAAGCCCAATGCCAAATATCAACACTAAAATTGATCACTACAATAAATCACTAAATCATTGAACCAAATGAATCAACCAATCATTAAATCAACTGAAAAACCTTATCAATAAAATGTCAGTATATATACGCTACTTTACTTTAGAAAATTTGTGTATACACAACTTTCATGAAGCATACCTATGTACAGATCTCAAAACATTGAACCCTAAAACTGAATCACTGTCATTCTGAGATAAGATTGAGTTGCACCCTGAACCACTAAATCATTCTGAAATAATCATAAAGCCATCATAGATCTTCAATCACATACAAATCACAACATCATCATTCTTCAATTACTCGATCCAAATTTAATCACAACTATTAAACCCATATCATTAAGGAAGACTTCATTAACAGACAACAAAAACACAACAAGAATGATTAGACTGATCATACATCTTATTAAGAAAAACCCTAACTTATATACGTGCTTTCCAAAAAATATTTTTGCACGTATACGTTATTTTCAGGAATGAAACCCGTGTACATATCTGTCCAAAGTGCATAATTGTTATGCGACTTACCAACATTAAACCCGTGTATGTATGCTCCTTTCAGGTTATCCAACCTGCGCACGGTTCTAAAGCTCCTGATTTATAGATTCGTTGCACATCATGCCTTCAGAACAAACCCATCTCTTGGTATACAAAATAAAACATGAATTAGACATAAATATTACAGATCAAATCAATCCATTATCAATATAGTCATTTCAGATCTATTGGATCTTATCCATCATAAAATTCCTGGGTGCATACTTAGTTTCACATCAAGAAATTCACTTAGCCCATTACATGCACACTTGCTTCAGATATAACTAGTCATATCACTTGCACAAATGAAGTACTTTGACCTTCATCTCCTTTTCTAGCTTATCCCTTATCCAATACCACAGGTCAAAACCACACTAATTCCAATGGTATTTTGTGATGGGATCAAATATCCATTATTGGGCTCAATACTATGGGTCAATACCATGGTAAAGACCCTTGGTATTTAGAATACCATGGTACGGAAATTGTTCGTGCCTTTTCTTCTCCATGCTCGTGTATGTGCACAACTTTGCTTCACAGAACCCACATGTATTTATCAAAACATCCCCTTGAGCATTCCTCTATCTACAATCTACTATTACTTTTTCCAAACCCTCTGACATGTGTAGACACATCCTGTTGACATATTCATCAAGTAGGTTTCCATAAAAAGACAACTCATCAAGTAGGTTGCCATCAAGGACAATGCATTCGTCATAATGCCAACATGGGAAACTGTAGTAAACTAGAGATTTGATTTATGCTTGTGCATTTTGAATCTTTTTGTATTAGAGAGCTTGTTGATATACTGTGGGACTTGGGTGATTGAACTACTATCATAGGTTTGTGACAAACATACCCTAATTTTTTAAGCTCGGAGTGGTCGAAAAAATTTAAGGCTAATCTTTTGTGATTCTTTTATGTTTATGATTAATTTATTTTCATTATGCAAAGATTTTATAATTTAAATAAGATCCTTGATATTAAGTGAATCGGGCCAGTAAGCTCGCTGTATCTTGGCTCTTTGGTACATGAATAGAATCTTTAATGTAATATTTGAATATTGAATGATTCCAAGTTACAGATTGAGTCTTTTATTTAGTCATAAGGCTAGGAATGTTGGCATTAACATTTATATATTAAGACCTCGTTTTGGATTATAGAGTAGATCAAGAAGAGTATTGTATGATTGAATTGGTCAAAGTACAGATGGTTCTCTTTGTAATGTTATATGCACAAGTATGAAAAGTCTCTCGAATAATAATCCATTGTTGATTTGATTTCTATCATAGCATGAGATTTAAATAGTATTATTGGGTCAGGGTTTGATAAGTCTCTCATAGGTTCATTTGAAAGGAAGAGTGATTTTTGAATTTAGAAAAATTTGTTTGTTTTACATTTTGAATGCACTAGAATAGATGTTTTATTTTGCATGTAGTGTGTAAGTGATAGATGATTTGAAGTAGTGTGGGAACTGGAGTAATTGAAAATTTTGGTTCAGTAGCTGAAGAATTTGATGATTTGTGTATTTCTTTTCTGAGTATGTTTCTTCTGAATCAACATTGAAACCTGAGTTTACTATTTATAAAAATGACATTTTAGTTTGAAATCTTTATTCACATCCTAAAAGAAGCCCAACATCCAAAGTGATCTTGATGCTATTGTGCAAGTAGTGCAGGAATGTAAGTGAGGTGTTTTCATTTTCATTACCGAATCTAGAAAGATTGATTATTGGGGTAGAGATAGGATTTGCAGAATATGATAGGCTCCTTTGGAATTAATTGTGCCATGCCTCAAAGTCTATGAGGCCTTGGTTTGAGAAGTAAGTGTTGTGGATTGAAAATACAATTCTAACACCCAACATTTCCCATCCCAAGGAATAATTCAAAGTAATTGATTTACCCCATCATATTTCTTCATCTATATAATTTTCATACCAATATTCCCACTTGTACTTGCATGTCTAGTAGTTGTTTCTAACGACTAGTCAAGGATCATAAGATTGGAATGGAATGTTCTAAAAATGGAAAGTAGTCAAGGCATTAGAATATTTAGTTGATTCTTTCATTGAAGAAATTCCCACTGTAGATCAACAGATTATGCAATATACTAAAGCAAAATACAAGATCTACTTCTACAACAAACTTTGCGGAATCTTAATCAAATATGAGCAAGATAAATTTGAACACATATAACTAAGAATGAGAAATCAATCACACATGAACACAAACAAATACTCTGTGGAAAGCCTCAGCCTAAGACCCCAATCTCTGTATTATCATACAAGTGGAAAATATGTTCAGATTACAAAAAGAATCAGCTCTCAAGCTATCCGGCTCTCTCTGCAATCAAACAATATTGCTCATAGACAATCAAAGGTTCTCACAACCTTCTCCTCTACCCTCCAAACCTCATATTTCCTTGTGCAATTTTTCCTGGGGTCCAGTGCTTCCACATGTGTGAATTCCCACCTCACACTTCTCACTTGGCTCAGAAATAATTGCACAAACTTGAAGGAGATAAATCCTTCTGCATGGATGAGATTCCTTTGTAGGAAAAATTCATCCAACTGATAGTACACTGTACTTCCTTTAATCTCAACTTGGTCTCTGATTGAACTGACATGCATGAGTTATTTATGAGATAATATTCAGTTATCTAAAGAGCAGTAGCTACATGCATGCAAGCATTAACTAACTAAACTCACAATTAATTCAACAAACTATTTGAATTAATCTAATTGGACTTAACTCAGTTAATTGAGCTAACTAATTACAACTCAAATTACAACTAATCCTTATCTCTTTAACTAAGGGATAAATTCCTCAATCAATGGGATAACTATTGCATGTCTTCACATAGACTTCATGTTTGATTTTGCTTAACTAATCAACTCAAGATGAATTAATTAATTATTTTACAAACAATTGCTAAGATCAAATTTGAATTTTACTTCACTATTTTAGTTCAGGGACTAACTAAAATAGGAAGGTATCCCGAAATGGTATTTATAGAATGATATTTTTAGCACGTCCATTTTTCATTCCTTGTTGCTATGTTCAACATTGGCTAAACTGCTATTTATAGCAGTGCTAGTTTTAGCATTTCTATTTTTAGCATTTCTTGTTTCTATTTTCAACACTCCCTCTCAACAAGAAATCCATTCAACTCGAACCCGATCATGAACCTTTGGAATGTTCTGCATGCAACACTTCTCCCAAGTGTTATTGCTCCAGCAACTCTAGAAACAAAAAAATCTCCTAACTGACCTCCCTATTGGGCTAGAAACATCCTTTGATGTTGAAGCTTCCTCTGCCACTAACAAGTGCTCCCTCTGTGACCTCTGAGTTGCTACAATACTCCATGCATCTCTCACCATCACACACCTCTATGTGCTATCCTGCACTGGTGCAACACTCTTGTGCCTCCTGCATTGTTGCAGCCTACTAGCTCTGCATTGTCTTGGGATTCCTACAATGTTGCTCTCTCTACCGCTCCATCTGCATCTGTCTCTACCCACTGAGCCAGTCCTGTTATTCCTCATCGAGGCTCCCTTAGCAAGGTCTCATCAAAGAGGTTGAGTACCTCAATGATCCTACCCCTATTCCAGCCTTCGTGGGACTGTCACTCCACATTGCCCCACCTCCGACCTAAAGGTATGGATGCATGTGATCCCTCTACCCACTTGGATTAAAATTTCCCCCTACTAGAGGTCTCTGCATGAGTATATGTCTCTACTCGATCTCCTCTTGGATTCTCTATTTGTGGTTGCTCCACAATCTCCTGAAGTTGCTTCACTGATTGTGGCTCCTCCACAATTATTTGAGACTTCTTCTGGCACTACATGTTGAGAGGTAATGTCCTCTCCCTCTCAACCACCAAGTCTCCAACAGTTTCCTTACTCCTCAAGGCTTTGCATGCATCTTGAACCTCAAGAGCATACAGGTTCTTAACTCATGAATCGATCTTCTTCACCTGTCTAGTGGTGATGTGTCGAAGGAAAACCTTTCCCTTATTGAAGACTACATCATGGCCTTTGTATTCCAGCATTGCGATCGACACCAAATTTTTCTTCAGTCCTGGTACATACTTGGCATCGGTCAAGGTAATGCGAACTCCATTCTCCCTTTGAAAAGCAACCATGCCTACACCTGAGACACTATACTTTTCATCATTACCCATCGCTATGAGTATCTGGAGATATTTCTCCTCCAAGGTATTGAACAAACTCTTTTCATTGGTGATGTGGAAAGAAGCTTCACTATCAAGAAACCATGGACGAAACCATGCATGCGAAGAGGTGAAATCCAACTCGAACTATGAGGCCAATGCCTCACCTCCAGATCCTTCCTTGGATCCCATCTTGGATTTCTTCAATGGACAATTTGTTTCAAAATGGCCCTCCCCATGACAACGAAAGCATTGCACTTTTGATTTGTCAAACTTCTTCTAATCTCCTCTTACATCAGATTTGACCAAATCCGTTCCTAATCTAGCATTTTTTCTCTTCCATTAACCGAGTCTTGGTAGCTATGCCAGCTCTTAGGAAGAACAAGGAGTGCAAGACTCACCATGTCATTATCGACTATCATGATCCCTACACTTCCAAGCTCATCCCTATAGGTGGTGAGCTTGTTCAGGAATGTAGAGATCGTGTCGCCCTTTTCACACTTGATTTTCAGCACCAACTTCCTCTGATCATTGTTGTTTTGATATAAATCTTTCAATGTTTTCCACATCAAAAACGATGTCTCCTTCCCATGGAGACTCGAGACTATGTGGTCTCGAACTCCCTCCAGAAGGATTCTCCTTGCTCTAGCGACACATTTATTCCATTCCGCCAATTCTGTAGCATCAGTTGGCTTGGGGACTTCTTGATCAATGAAGTCCTTTAGACCGTTATCCTTTAATACTGCTTCCATGTGATCCTTCTAGGCTATATAACTCGAGTTGCCATCAAGGGCATACTTGAGTCTTAAACCATTGAACGCCATTAGTGAAATTGAGATGTGATAAGAACTCGATTTCTATATTCAGGAACCTCAAACTTCAAACTTCGAACTTCTTTTATATTGTTCTTCACTTTGATCACCTTTGTTCCGATACCATGTAGAAATTCCCACTGTAGATCAATAGATTATGCAATATACTAAAGCGAAATACAAGATCTACTTCTACAACAAACTTTGTGTAAGCTTAATCGAATATGAGCAAGATCAATTTGAACACATATAACTGAGAATGAGAAATCAATCGCACATGAACATAGAAGAATACTCTGGGGAAAGCCTCAGCCTAAAACCCCAATCTCTGTATTATCATACAAGTGGAAAATATGTTTAGATTACAAAAAGAATCAGCTCTCAAGCTATCTTGCTCTCTATGCAATCAAAAAATGCTGCTCATAGACAGTCAAAGACTCTCACAACCTTCTCCTCTGCCCTCCAAGCCTGCTATTTCCTTGTGCAGTTTTTCCAGGGGTCTAGTGCTTCCACATGTGTGAATTCCCACCTCACACTGCTCACTTGGCTCAGAAATAACTGCACAAACTTGAAGGAGATAAATCCTTCTGCATGGATGAGATTCCTTTATAGGAAAAATTCATCCAACTGATAGTACATTGTACCTCCTCTGATCTCAACTGGGTCTTCGACTGAACTGACATGCATGAGTTATTTATGAGAGAATATTCAGTTACCTGGAGAGTAGTAGTTACATGCATGCAAGCATTAACTAACTGAACTCATAATTAATTCAACAAATTGTTTGAATTAATCTAACTAGACTTAACTCAGTTAACTGAGCTAACTAATTACAACTCATCCTTATCTCTTTAACAAAGGGATAGATTTCTCAATCAATGGGATAATTGTTGCATGTCCTCACATAGACTTCATGTTTGATTTTCCTTAACTAACTAACTCGATGAATTAACTAATTATGTTACAAACAACTACTAAGATCAAATTCGAATTTTACTTCATTATTTTAGTTCAGGGACTAACTAAAATAGGAAGGTATCCCGAAATGCTATTTTTAGCACTTCCATTTTTCATTCCTTGTTGCTATGTTCAACACTAGCCAAACTTCTATTTATAGAAGTGCTATTTTTAGCATTTCTTGTTGCTATTTTCAACATTCATAACCTTTAATGTGTATGATCTAAGGTTAAATAGAATATGGGGATAAGGGGGATTTCTTATGCCTAGAGGGTGCCCCTTCTACTCCTATGACTACTTGATATGTGATTTTTTATAGCATCACCTTAATATTGAGGACATTAGGTAGGAGACAGGGAGGTTTAACTAAAATGAATAATCTTAGGTATGTCCCATCTTCCTTGAAAAACCAATCCCCAACAAATTTCACAACTAGCATGAACATTTCAAACATACACTGATTAGGTGAGTTAAAGAGTGCCTCATATAAGGGAGTTAAGAAATTGTAGCATATTCTGGTATAAGAGGAGTAAAACATTATAAATGACTCCTTCCACATTTACCCAAATTCACAAGCTTGTTAGGGTAAACATGAGACAAGTTTCACTATGACATGACTTGACCTCCAAGTTCTATTTATGGAAGTGGGGCCTACAAACTGAACACTTGCTAACATCCCACATGGAGTACAAATCACTCAGGAGCTGGAAAACCACCCAGGTGATCAATCCTTGAGCTAGAAGACTTTTTCTCTGAACTATATCCATAATTTCTCCCTTGACAATGTATCCATGTGGTTGGAATCCTATAACCACACTCACAAGCTTTCTTCCATGTAGTTATGACCCAATTCCTGCATTTCAGTGCCAGTGGTTCCGAGATCTGAGCCACTTTTCTAGGCTAGTCTCCAGACCACTAACCAGAACTACCTGTAACTTTCTATAATAATATAAAAGATTATAGCAATTATAACCATTGAAATTAAAGCAAGAGCTTCACCCAAATATGCCTAACCCATAATTTGATTTCTAAAAACACATGGAAAACATGTAATCTATAGGTCATGAATGCATATCTGATTATAAACTGATACTCTTCATCTAAGAATCACCAATAAGGCTCTAAGCGCTCTCTAGATAGTTGCAATAGCACTTGTTATTCCATTCATTCATCAACCATTCAATAACTTATCAAAAAATGATAGGATCCATAGATAGAATACATCGTATAGCCAACATATACCCAACAAATAACCAACATATAAACTATGGAAAATTTGCCACAATGTTAGCATGATAACCAATACAAGTGCTCATAAATCACAAAAGGAAAATAACTCTTATTAACATATGAAAATGCCAACCAAGTCAGGGACTTCCATGTACCACCTAACCATAGATTGGGTTGATCCAAATCTCTCTTTCAGTCAATCACCCCCATGCCATATTCCAAGCAAGGATGTGGGATCTCATGGATAAACAAACACAAAACCAACCAGGGCTTCCAGAGGCCAAACGACTTCAACTCTCAACCATAGTGATTCCACCTCTATGGTCTATAAATAACTAACATCAACCACATCATTCTCTACCCAAATTGTGTAAGGCTCCAAGAAATAGTAACTCAACCCACAACCTTCTAGGGATCTAGAGTGTTTGTTCCAATAGAGGCTCTAGGAACTAGTAACTCAACCCACAACCTTCTAGGGCTCCAGAATGTTTGTTCCAATTGAGGATCCAAGGACTAGTAACTCAACCCACCAAGGGCTCTAGAGCATTTATCCCAACCAACGGATCTAGGAACTAGTAACTCATCCCAAGTTGTTCCAGGGCTTCCAGAGCATTTGTTCCAACCCACAACCTTAGGGAACCTTAGCACCAACCAAAAAAATAAGTTGGAAACCCATAATACCATGGCTATCCAGGAAACGAAAATTCAAGGCTAAAACCACTATCAATCTGGCAAAATATCCATGCCAATGGAAACACTTAACCAAGGAATCGCATGCTTATACCATGCATCCCAAAATCAACAAAAAAATCACACATGAAGCTTATTACCTACAAAGTATACCTACTATAGTTGTTGATCCAACTATTCCTTGCACTCCCTTACTTTCCTTGCTTGATTTTCCAAGTGATTATTCCTTCTCCTTAGTTGATAATGATCAAAGAATGATCCAAAAGCTGTCAGTTGATTCTTAGGTGCCTTTTTTTTTATCATTGATGTCTTGTTTTATTCATTTTACTTTATTTTTCCTCTAATTTCCCTTGCATGAAAATTTGTGTCTCTTCACCTTCCTTTTCTCATATTTTACTTTATTTCCATAATTAAATGTCATTTATTTCCTTTTTTCCTTTGCCAATTCCCATAGCCATTATTGAACCACAAATGATGCCCACTATGATGTTTTTCCCACCATTCAACTTGGAATATGTGTCCTATGACCTTGGTCTTATTATATTTACATATAAAATCAACCAGGGGTTGTTACAAACTCCTCCCCCTTGGGGGAACATCGTCCTCGGTGTTCAATGATGATTATCACCAAAAAAATATACTACGTATTGAGCGTTATAGAAGAACTCATTGCAATATTTACAATAACAAACTGCTCAAACATGATAAACATACCGCTTACTAGAGCTTTATAACACCCCTCGATGTGGTATTTACAATAGAAACACATATACTCATGAACATTTTCTTCAACCAACAAATAAACATATTGTCTATGGAGCTTTATAAACATAGCTTGATACAATATTTACAATAATATACACATATATACATATTCACATTTGATCTCCAACAAATAAAAGAATACAATGCCCGCATCAGTAACAAGGGAATCTAGAGGCTCACACCTCAACCCTCAAAGCTGTACTAGGATTCACCTCCTTCCTAGGAAGTCTAGAATCCACCTCCTTCCCGCAATGTCCATAATCCACTTCCAAAATAAAAGTCTGCATCCAATGTCCAACGCTACAATTGATCTAGGAGGATCTTAAAAGGAAGAATTTTTTAAGTCCTCGAAACTTAGCGAAGCCTATCTCAATTTCAAGAGCTCGTCGTCATGAATCCAATGTCTTGAACAACATCTCAATTTGACATCATATGCTAAATTTATGGCCAACTGAAGTTTTCTGGAAAATTAAAAAGAAATTGTAGGCAGAACCCATAGATTGTGACATGGTAGGCCGACGTCAGCAATATGGATGTTGATGTTAGCAGTATGAATGATGACATCAGTAGTATGGATGGTGACATTAGCAAGGTCACGTGGCAGTATGGACCAATTGGGAGATGACACATTGCAGGATATGTCAGCATGATGTCAGTAACCCAGTAAGCATCCCAGTCAGTGATATTGCAACATGTGGCACCCAGTCAACAACGTACTCATTTTTTGAACTATGTGACATTTTTCACCTTCTTGGTGGTCGATGATGACCAAATAAATGGATGATTAATTTTTTTAGTAACCCCCATAAAATGCAGCGG
This sequence comes from Pinus taeda, assembly GCA_000404065.3. Taxonomy (NCBI): domain Eukaryota; kingdom Viridiplantae; phylum Streptophyta; class Pinopsida; order Pinales; family Pinaceae; genus Pinus; species Pinus taeda. Next base: position 92,104 of record APFE030436396.1, on the reverse strand, counting down.
GAAAATCAATCCCAAGTAGATATACTTCTCATGCTCATGGAAATCATGAGGAAGGAGCAATGGCCCTTCTCTTGAAGTTCTTTACCAACATACTATTGCATGTTCCAATTCCTTTTATTGTTTCTAATTCTCTAGTAGCCAATTCCAACTACCCAAACAAGGAATTTTCAACCACCCAAACCTAGGCAATTTCCATGGTTTCCTATACCAAGCACATACTTTCCATTAGATTCAAATGGAATTGAATTAAATTCAAATCATACCTCATTGGTAACTCTTCAATAATGATCACCTACAATTTTGTTTACTTCCTATCACAACAAGTCAAGCTATCTCTTTGATCAAATCATCATATATAAACATATCACATATGGTTAGCTTAACACTCAACCATCATAAATAAGAATCATAGATCATGTGCATGATTAAAAATTGAAATAAATTATTGATGCATATCTTCAAGTTATTCTTTTCTTCTACCTTTGTTCTTTGTCTTCTTCGTAGACATGTTGGATCGATTGCCAAACCTGGCAAGCACCCAATTCCTTCTCTTCTCTTCAACCATGTCCACACATTGGATCGATTTCCAACCTAACAAGTACCCAGTGCCTTCTCTTATCTTCTTTTCCAACTAACAAGGGAATCCAGAGACCATATCATCTGCTCCCTGAATATCAACAGCAAGGGTATCCGAAGACTAAACTACATCTACCCTCAATATTAGCAACAAGGGTGTCTAGAGACTGCACCGTCTCTACCAGGAAACCTTGCCTCTATTGTATTTGCCATGCCTTACTACATGCGTCCACAACACAAGCCCCATGTTTGTGGTTCTTTCCACTACCAATTCTTATCCCAACATGCCACAAATCACATTTCTTTCATTCTGTTGATGTATCGTTTAGCATTGCCTCATAGGTATTCTAGGGTGACTATACCCACTTGATTCCTTATAAAACTAGGAACCCTTTCTTGCCACACCTACATAAAACAATCATTCTTCCACAAGAATGATCCCTAACAACCCTTTTAGGGAATGGTTTATAATATATATATATATATATATATATATATATATATATATACATTAGCATAATCATGATCACAACACAATTAGAAGATATCATAAGATCAAGGTTAAGAAAACTCCATTTATCTGTGTAATGCACACGCAACATGAGAAAAATTGTTCCCAACATATCCAAGGCATATAATTCTTAAAATCCATTTAATTTGCTTGTTCTACTACCTTTCTCATGAATCTCATGACATTGTCCATTTACTCCAATGAACCCAACCATCCCAACTGGATGTCATATTATTTCCTTCAGATACCCTTTATTCATGCATCGAGATTCATCTAGGTCTCCTATTACCTATTGGGTTTCATTCATCTCTCCCTGAGCTCCATTAATTTTCTTCTTTCCCCAACAAATACCCAAGACTCTCAAAACATAAAATGCAAGAATAAGAAGAAAAAATAAAAAACCAAGAAACCACAAACAAAGTGGCATGGCCATGCACCATACAAAATCAAAACCAAAAATCAAGCACAAACAAATCACAAAACATTGAAATCACAAAACTCTCAACAAACACAATGACCCAACACCCATGGTTCCTAGTGGTTCCAAAGGAAACCTTAACCCGAGCCTTCTTCAAGATTTCATGATAATTTCTTTCGTTGTGCAATTCCTTGCATCATACTACCATAAGCACACTATCACTGCATAAATAAATATAAGAATATACTAGTTACCTTAACTTTCTATACCAATCATGATTCCTTACAACTAAACACCTACACATACCATCTACCAAGGGATTCCAATTCCCTTGGAGAATCTCACTGTAACTAGAAACTAGTTGTTATGTTTGCATCTTATCAACCATATCTCATGTAGCTTCCTTAGCTCCAAAGTTCTTCCACACACTTCAACTTGCTATATTCTCGATCCCAGAGCATGAGCTCTTTCTACTGTGAAATGTATTGAGGATCTACCTAGAACTCTACCCCTGGTTCCACCTCCACCTTAATGATGGATGCCTGATGATTTACCTACCTGTTACCCACTGCTACATGGATCCAGCGAATTCTCTGACCTACATCCCCAACTATATGTGCCTCACGCGCATTATAGATATGAGGCCTACCATGCGTCCACTACACACTCTAATACAAAGGACAATCCTTCCTGTGATGATATCTATCATAGGCTCTATACGATAATGGTTCTCTAGCATTACTTTTATTCTACTACCCCACATGCTTAAATGCATGTCTTCTCTCAACTACATTAAACTTCTTATAATGTGCCACATTTTTCCTTTTCATCTGCATCCTATGGTCTTTCAAACTCATCCCATGTCATATTCTCTTCCTAATTCCCTTGAAATGCCTAACATCTTCCCACCAAATATTTGCTTTCCTTTTAAGACTAAAGGTAACTATGTTGGCTTTCATGTTCTCTGAGTAGTCATGCAATTTGAAGAAATTTTTCATCCCGTTGGCTTGGTGGGGCCTAAACCAGGTTTAGCATTAGTTAGCCAAACAAATCCCTACACTAATGGCCCTTTTCAGCATCAGCCCATGGAGCACGAACCAAGTCTCACCTGAAGCAGTATGGGGGGATGCTAGAACCAAGTTTCCACACCCTAAGATGGTCGTGATGTTATTTTATTCCTCCTATTCCTGCTTTCGTGTAGGTCATTAAGTTCTAGGGCTCTGTCCGCCAAGCCCTTTATTCCACCCTTCAGTACCTCCACGAAGGGGTATAGTTGGCCTTCGCACAGCCCTAACCTGTAGTTAAGGTAGTTTCACATTGCTAAAGCAGCGTGTAGGACAGGTTTCCAAGTTATCCTTAAGTTTCTTACTTATCTTATTAAACAACCATAGTTAGTGTCATGTAAATAGATATACTTAATTGCGTTCAATTATCCAACGTAATTACATAAATTCGTGCATCACATAAGCATTGTAAATGAAGTTCATACACAATATGAAAATATGCATTAACAGGAAATAAAGACAAAAAAATTGTAAAATGCTTCTCTTTATTGATATCTTCAGATGATTACAGACTCTATCCTCCCTGCACACACAGCTGCAATGGTTCACACACTCAACTGTGAACTTTCACCCTAGGCCTTTGCGCACTGAGCTGTAGAGCCTCTACCTACACTAAAACCCAAAACTTAGACTTCTCTCCTTATTGCTCAAGACTCCTTCTACAACTTATGACTCATCAGAACTACTTAGAGCTTACTTACTTAGCTCTTTTTATACAATCCCATGGTCTGTGGACCATGGGTAGATATTTACAACTGACATTACTTTACAAAAATAATGGTGGACAACCATTTATCACTCATGACACCTTCGCACTCCGTGACCACAAAATGCGGAGACTTTACAACTTTATTACAAAATTCAACCCAAAACATGGGCTTTTAGCCCCAAAAATGTCCTTGGTGGATCCCCTTCCCAATAGGCCCCCAGCACAAACATCATGACTCACCCTCGAATCACTCAGTAGGCACCGAGATCTTAACATGAAGACCTCCTAGCTCGACTCGTATGACCGCAACCTCGGAAGTGCACTGTGCGGCCGCCTGCTTCATGTCTTCAACCATCTACTCGGTCACTGCTCTTGAACTATCGACCTGAAGCTTTTGCTGAGTTTCTTGTAGAATTGCAAGCTTTCCTTCAATAGAGGTTGTCACCGTGTAAGCCTCATCCAACCAGGGCTTCAGTCGTGCCTTAAGCATTGCTTCCTTGTGCAATGTTGAATGCACATGTTCTTTCAACTGCTTGGCCTCCTATAGTTTTCCCTGTCTCTCTGTGAGCACAACGGTTCACATTGTGCCTTTGACTTCATCATAGCATTGTTGTAGCTTGCGTGCTTTTGTATCCAGTCATTGTCCATTAGGGCCCTCCTGCAAGCTTGTCAGGACCTCGAATGACTGCTCAAAAATTTGTGTGTAGTCTGCTACTGCACTGTCAACCACCACTATTACCATTGTAACAGTGGTTGCACGCTTCTCCTTTACTTCTGGCGGGGTTGAAGGCTGGGCCTTCAACTGCGATTCGGTGATCTGTAGGTTCAAATCAGTTGAACCCTTGCCATTTCTATCCGAGAGTCACACACACTTGTAGCCAGCTTGCGGATGCGGACCTTGACTAGTTCTTCCTCGGGAATGGCCCACTCTAGGACCATTCAGCATGCCTCCTTGAAGACCTACATTATACACTTGTTTTGGTTGGTCGCCTCGGTCATAGTGACGATGGCAGAGTCTCACTATAGTGCCATATTCTCATTGTTAATCTGCTACTCACTAATCACCTATAGGGCATAGTGCTCATAGGTCCTCAACTCTGCAATGAATCCATCCTACAAGAGGTGCAGTGCTTCACCAGGTAGCGTTACCAGATTCAACCCTACTCCCTTTAGGGCATTGACAGTGGGCCTATCAGCTTCATTCTCCATGGTCAATGCTCCATCAGGCAGCACTGCTGCACTGAAGGCATTCTCATGTAACATCGCGGTAGCTTCTAAAGTGCTGATAGCAAGGCTGGTAGACACATGCTAGCATGTGACGTGCGGGTTTGAAGCTCTTGCAAATTTGTCTGGATAGTCCCCAAAATTATTTGCTGCTACTGCTCAAACTATTGTAGGGCCACCCACGTGACATCCAGCACCGTGTCACCAATGTCATGCAAATCACCCTGTATGAGGGTAATTAGGTCCAGCGATGTCTTAGTAGCCTTATATTTTTTCCTAAACCCTCCTTTCTCCTACTCCCTTGGACACTTGGTGCAGGGGACGTCGCCTATGGGTCTGCGCCATGTTGTTATGTTTGCCCATCCATCTCCTCCTCTATCTTAGGTGAAGGTGACCTCACACCTTTGTCAGAGCCCTGCTCTGTTCCACGTGTTTGCTTTGTCGTCTGCTGAGTGGCATCACGCTCCACCTGGGCCTTATTAGTGGCCTCCTTATTTCTCTTTACAGCTAGTTGTGTCATCTTAAGCTTGGCCTCCTCCTTCTTTTTCCGTGCAGTGGACCTGGCCCCTCCCACCGCCAAGTCTGTTGTGGTACACCATTCAACCAGCCATCAATCAAGTACTACATCAATGGCATCATATGTTGCAAGGTAAGGCAAGTCATACCATTTCTGCACAGGGTCCTTCTGCGCCCTTATGGCCAGATGGTGAAAATCTACTTTGAACTCTATGTAGCCCTGCATGTTAGCAAACACCGTAGGTGACAACTGCGGTTTTCAATTGATGGTCATGTGGATGTTCATCTCCATCAAGATCTAGAAGATCTTGTTGTCCTTGATGTGTTGCGCATCCTTGGTTGCCCAGAACAAAGTGTACTTTGCTTCTCCTAGTAGGTTTGGCGCAACCGAAGGGAATTGTCTGTCCTCTAGCAGCTCCCATGCTACTAGCACAATAGGCAGCAAGAGCCACACGTAGTGGAATGTCTTGTTGAGCTCATGTGCTTTGCAGTAGTTTGCTAGGAACTCTCTCTGAAGATACTCCGACCAATTGAACTAGAATTCTTCGGCGCACTAGGCTGCTAGCGCGCTGACACCTCATCGGTGCAATCTTTCTCATCACCTTCCCTACTAAAATCTATGTAGCCACCTTTACAGTAGGGTCACTAATGCTGGATATGGCATATCCACATGGCTTCTTTCCCAATTTAAACTTCTCTTTCATGGCCTTCACGAGGGCCTGCTCACCACCTTTTCTGCCAAATATCATAGCTGGATTTTCTCCTGTGTAAGGAAACCGCGTGATCCTATGGATCAACCTGTCAGTGATGGGTATTGGCTCCTCTAGCCACATACATTCGTCATGCACCAAGCATAGCAGCTGCTTGATGACCAAGACTGTAATTGGGGTGTAGTTGTAGTGCGGTACCCATAGCAGGTTGAGCAACCTTGCTTTGTCTACTGCTCTGAGCCACTTTTGCAGCTCCAATGCGGTCATTCTAGTGGTTGTACTGATCATGCAATGCATTGGCTGCTCGAACACTAGGTGTGGGAACGTCTCATGGTCAGCCAAGTCCTATTATTCGAGCATGAATAGATGAACCCACCCCAAGTGCGACCCTTCAAAAATAATTTCATCTGGTAGCAGAGGGGTTTGCAAGGGTAACTTTCTCTCATCGATATCTTTTGGTACCTTGGCCTTGCTTTTGCATGGAGGGATGTACTCAGGAAACCGAGTGATAGGGTTAGCACCCTGGGCTTCAACTTCCTCCACATCTACTCCCACATCCTCATCATCCATCGGGATGTCTTCGATTTCTTCCTCCTCCAACTCTAGATTGATTGCTTTGCCCTTCTCCTATGTGGTGGGCTTCCGTGGGTTTCTTCTCAATGATGCATGCATTGGTATCGTAGACTGCTTGCCCTTCTTATTGTTGGGTTGTGTTATATTCTTTCCATGACTAGCCCACCTAATTAACCGAGGGCATAGAGGGGGGGTGGAGCCCCCCCTTCATTGTGTCGATTGTGTAGTGGGGGAATCATAGGGGGGTTTGAGGGCATGGGTAGCCCCCCTCTAAAGGGTCCAGGGCAGTGCCCCGGGAAAAAAAAATTTGGACCCTATATTAGGTTGGGCGGACCTACCTATGGTTTTGTGCATGGTTTTTGCACATGGTTTTGGACGCGATGGTTTTCATTCCATGGTATTGGATGCTTTGGCATGTATAAATATGTATTGTAACATTGAAAGTAACATAATCAAAAATCAATATGGTAGTCCTCGTTTTGGGATCCAAGGGAAAATCTCTGTGTATATGTGTTTTATGTGTTATTCTCTCACATTGTTTATTTCTTATGTTTTAGAATTCGTATGCAGGTAATTTTTGTACGGGTTTAAAACCTACATTTGGTATCAGAGTTGTTTTGCCTTCCAAGGGGACGCCTTTGTTGCTGAGGGGTTTCACTCAGGCCTGTGGTAGACCCTGTTCAGTGGGAGATCTGTGGGATCGATTCTATTGGTGAAATAAGATGGCAAGTAGTGGAAAGATAGAGATCGAGAAATTTAATGGTTAGAGTTTTGAGTTGTGGAAACTCAAGATGGAGGATCTGTTGGTTGATAAAGATCAGTGGATCGTGGTAGATCTGGGTACTAAACCAACGTGATTGTCCAATGAAGAATGGAAGAAGTTGTATTGGAAGGGAAAGAGAACAATACAAATTATGTGTCTCAGATTTAGTATTGCTGAATGTATCAAGGGAAGCTACAGTGAAGGCTTTGTGGGACAAGTTAAGGACTTTGTACCAATCTAAGTCTGGTGAATAAATTGTTCCTGCGGAAAAAGCTATATAACCTGAGGATGAAAGATGGAGACTCGGTGACAGACCATCTGAACGCATTTAATACTATGGTAAGTCAATTATTGTCTGTTGATATTAAAAATTTAGATGAAGATAAGTGCATCAGTTTGTTGTGTTCTCTACCAGATTCATGGGATAATCTGGTTATTACAATAGGTAGCAATGCAGTTTGATGAAATAGTCTCATCCTTGTTGATGGGGGAGATGAGACGGAAAAATATGGAGATCCATAATGGTGATGCCTTGTCTATACGAGGATAGTCCCAGAACATAAACAAAAATAAGTCATCGAGTCAAAGATATAAATCTAGAGGGAGATCTAAATCTCCAGGAAAACCTATAAAGGTGGTGTGCTAGAAATGCAGAAAGGAAGGGCACTACAAAAGGGACTATAAATCTAAATCTCTTGACAAAGGAAATGGATCTGATGATGCTCCTTTTGTAGAAGCAAAAACCACCTGAGATGAAGGTGGGGATGTGTATTTGGCTTTTGAAGTACACATGTAGATCATGAGGCATGGTTGATTGACTCAAGTGCATCTTTTCACTTCACTCCCCATAGAGAGTGGTTCTGCGAGTATGAGAAATACGATGGTGGTGATGTATTCTTAGGGGATGATAGGAAGGCTAGAATTGTTGGTTGTGGAAAAATGAAGTTGAAGTTGCAAGGTGGAAGGGTTAGAACACTTCTGGGTGTTCTGCATATTCCTGCATTGGCTAGAAAGCTTATTTCTATAAGCAAGCTGGATGATGTAGGTGTAAAAATAGTGTTCGAGAAGGATACCTACAAGATGGTTCAAGGAGCACTGGTATTGATGCGGGGAGTTCGGATTGGAACTTTGTACAAGCTACAAGGTGGCGTTGTTGTTGATGGGTGCAACAGTTCTATGGTTCCTGAAAGTGGAGTAGAAAATCTAGTGGTCTCTGGAGAAAAGACCATGTTGTGGCATCAAAGGCTTGGACATATTGGAGAGAAGGGCCTTCAAATACTTCATGGTAAAGGTATGGTAGAAGGTATGTGTAATAACTCTCTAGATTTTGCTTTTGTGAGAATTGTGTATATGGGAATTAGAATTGGATGATTTTCTGCTCTGGTGGTAAAAGGATGAAACAGATATTAGAGCTTGTGCACAGTGATGTGTTTGGACCTGTAAAGTTTCGATCGTTGGGTAACTCTGTGTACTATGTATCATTTATAGATGAGTTCTCAAGGAATACATGGATATATTTCCTTAATAAGAAATCTGAAGTCTTTGACAGGTTTAAAGAATTTAAGGCTTTGGTGGAAAACCAGATAGAGAAGAAGATAAAGGTGTTGAGGTCAAATAATGGTGGAGAGTTTTGCAGGAAGGAATTTGAAGAATTATGTAAGAAGTGTGGTATACCACGACAGAAGACTACTCCATACACACCTGAGAAAAATGGAGTTGCAGAAAGAATTAACAAAATGTTGATGGAAAGGGCAAGAAGCATGCTCAGTGGTGCTGGGTTAGGATAGGAATTCTGGGCAGAGGCAGTGGAGATAGCATGTTACCTGGTGAGCAGATCACCTTCATCAACATTGGAGGATAAGACTCCACAAGAGGTATGGATTGGTAAGAAACCCTCTCTTTCACATCTGAGGGTATTTGGATGTGATGCATATGTAAATGTTCCAAGGGAGAAAATAACCAAGTTGGATAGTAAATCTGAAAAGTGCATCTTTATTGGGTATAAGGATGGTTTAAAGGGTTATAATCTTTGGAACCCAGTAACAAGGAAGGTTGTGTACAACCAAGATGTGGTGTTCAGAGAGGTGAAATATGTTATTAAATATAAAGTCCAACAAAAGGAACCTGAGAAGATAGAGTTTGAGCTTAAGGAGGAAGAATCAGACTCTACAACAAAGGAGGAATCAAAAGACGAAGAGCCACAAACTCTGGGTGTGAGAAGATCATTTCAAGAAAGAAGGCAACCAGAAAGGTATAGTCAATTTGCTTTCTATTCAAAAAAAATTTTATCTATTACTGAAGATGATCCCAGAACTGTGAGGGAAGCAATAGATTTAGAGGATGGCAAACTCTAGAAAGAGGCCATGGTTGATGAAATGGCATCATTGCACAAAAATGAGGCTTGGGATCTGGTGGATTTGTCGGCTGGAAGGAAACCCATTGGCAGCAAATGGGTGTTCAAGAAGAAGACAAATGCAGAAGG
>APFE030436396.1:0-82409 GCA_000404065.3 Pinus taeda | reverse complement strand
TGGATGATGCAGGTGTAAAGACAGTGTTCGAGAAGGATACCTGCAAGATGGTTCGAGGAGCACTGGTCTTGATGGGGGGAGTTCGGATTGGAACTATGTACAAGCTGCAAGGTAGCACTGTTGTTGACGGGTGCAATAGTTCTATGGTTCCTGAAAATGGAGCAGAAAATCTAGTGGTCTCTGGAGAGAAGCCATGTTGTGGCATCAAAGGCTTGGACATATTGGAGAGAAGGGCCTTCGAATACTTCATGGTAAAGGTATGGTAGAAGGTATGTGTAATAGCTCTCTGGATTTTGCTTTTGTGAGAATTGTGTATATGGGAATTAGAATTGGGTGATTTTCTGCTCTGGTGGTAAGAGGATGAAACAGATATTAGAGCTTGTGCACAGTGATGTGTTTGGACCTGTAAAGTTCGATCGTTGGGTAACTCTGTGTACTATGTATCATTTATAGATGAGTTCTCAAGGAATACATGGATATATTTCCTTAATAAGAAATCTGAAGTCTTTGACAGGTTTAAAGAATTTAAGGCTTTGGTGGAAAACCAGATAGAGAAGAAGATAAAGGTGTTGAGGTCAAATAATGGTGGAGAGTTTTGCAGGAAGGAATTTGAAGAATTATGTAAGAAGTGTGGTATACCACGACAGAAGACTACTCCATACACACCTGAGAAAAATGGAGTTGCAGAAAGAATTAACAAAATGTTGATGGAAAGGGCAAGAAGCATGCTCAGTGGTGCTGGGTTAGGATAGGAATTCTGGGCAGAGGCAGTGGATATTGCATGTTACTTGGTGAGCAGGTCACCTTCATCAGCGTTGGAGGATAAGACTCCACAAGAGGTATGGATTGGTAAGAAACCCTCTCTTTCACATCTGAGGGTATTTGGATGTGATGCATATGTACATGTTCCAAGGGAGAACCTAACCAAGTTGGATAGTAAATCTGAAAAGTGCATCTTTATTGGGTATAAGGATGGTTTAAAGGGTTATAATCTTTGGAACCCAGTAACAAGGAAGGTTGTGTACAACCAAGATGTGGTGTTCAGAGAGGTGAAATATGTTATTAAATATAAAGTCCAACAAAAGGAACCTGAGAAGATAGAGTTTGAGCTTAAGGAGGAAGAATCAGACTCTACAACAAAGGAGGAATCAAAAGACGAAGAGCCACAAACTCTGGGTGTGAGAAGATCATTTCAAGAAAGAAGGCAACCAGAAAGGTATAGTCAATTTGCTTTCTATTCAAAAAAAATTTTATCTATTACTGAAGATGATCCCAGAACTGTGAGGGAAGCAATAGATTTAGAGGATGGCAAACTCTAGAAAGAGGCCATGGTTGATGAAATGGCATCATTGCACAAAAATGAGGCTTGGGATCTGGTGGATTTGTCGGCTGGAAGGAAACCCATTGGCAGCAAATGGGTGTTCAAGAAGAAGACAAATGCAGAAGGAAAGGTGGAGAAATACAAAGCTCGGTCAGTAGCAAAAGGTTATTCCCAGGTGCTGGGAATTAATTTTGGTGATATTTTTTATCTTATTGCCAAGGTAGCTTCTATTAGATTACTTTTATTTGTTGCTGCTGCTTTTGATTTTGAGGTAGAACAGGTGGATGTGAAGACAACATTTCTTCACGGGGATTTGGAAGAGGAGATCTACATGAAGCAACCTAAAGGTTTTGCGGTGAAGGGTAAGAATGAACTGGTATGCAAGTTAAAGAAGTATCTATATGGGTTAAAACAATCACCAAGGATGTGGTATCAGAAATTTGATACATTTATATGGGGAATTGGCTTCATCAGAAGCAAAGCAGAACACTGTGTTTATTTTAAATTAATTGGTGACCGTGTTATTTATCTGGTCTTGTATGTGGATGATATATTGCTGGTTGGAAATGACAAAGAAATTAAAGACCCAATTTTCCTCCAAATTTGACATGAAAGATATTGGTGCTGCAACCTATATTTGGGCATGGAAATTAAAAGAGATTGGGCAAAGAGGAAGCTCTAGTTCAACCAGAGGAAGTATAGCGAGATAATACTGCAGAGGTTTAATATGCATGATAGTAAACCGGTGAAGGTTCCTATTCTTGTAGGTGTAAAATTATCTGCTGAGCAGTGTCCCAAGACACAAGAAGAGGAAGAGGACATGTCCTGTGTTCCATATGCTAGTGCAGTCGGTACCCTAATATATGCAATGGTCTGTACTAGACCATACATTGCACATGCAGTGGGAATATTGAGCAGGTTTATGTCAAAACTAGGGAAGGATCACTGGAAAACAGTGAAGTAGGTTTTCAGGTATTTGCATGGCACTAGTGATTATGCTTTGTTGATGCAGATTGGGTTGGAGATTCAGATCATAGAAGATCTACAAGTGGGTATGTATTTAACCTATTTGGAGGTGCAGTCAGTTGGACGAGTAAGAAACGATCTGTAGTGGCACTATCAACTATAGAGGCAAAATAAATGGCAACCACTTATTCAAGCAAGGAAGCAGTTTGGTTGTAGTGATTGTGTTCAAGTATGGGGTTAGTACAAGGAGCAATAAGGATAGATTGTGATAGCCAAAGTGAAATTTTCTTGGCAAAGAACCCTGCTTGTCATTCAAAGACAAAGCACATTGATGTTCAGTATCACTTTGTGAGGGATATGATAGAAGACAAAAAGGTGTTGTTGGTAAAGGTGGACACTTTGAAGAATACTGCAGATGCGTTAACAAAATCTATGAGCTCTGAGAAGTTCTCTTGGTGTAGAGAAACAATGGGCATTGCAGGGCTGTATAAATGACTAAGCTTTCCTATGGAAAGAAAACAACAAGTGGGAGAATGTTGGGTTGTGTTATATTTTTTCCACGACTAGCTTACCTATTTTTTTTTTGACCCTATATTATGTTGGTGGACCTACCTATGGTTTTGTCCATGGTTTTCAGACATGGTTTTGGATATGATGGTTTTGGATGCGATGGTTTTCGGTCCATGGTATTGGATGCTTTGGCATGTATAAATATGTATTGTAACATTTAAAGGAAGATAACAAAAAATCAATCTGGTATCCCAGTTTTGGGGTCCAAGGGAAAATCTTTGTGTATGTGTTTTATGTGTTATTCTCTCGCATTGCTTATTTTCTGTGTTTTAGAATTCATATGCAGGTAATTTTTGTACAGGGTTAAAATTGATAGCTTTGCCCTTCTGCTGTTCTGTGGGTTTCTTCTCGGTGATGCGTGCACTAGCATCGCAGGCTGCTTGCCCTTCTTATCCTTCGCACTTTCCTTGGTTGGGTTGGGCTTTGGTCTCAGCATCCTTGGTGATTTGGGGACTTCTGTTAATACTTTGGTAAGCTCAGGAGCAACGTCTTTGACCTCCATATCAATTTTTGGCACCTACTCCTTTGCTTTGGTATCTATAGCTTCTATGGGCGACGACACGATGTTCTCCAAGAACTTCTGTGTCTCCTTCAACAATGTCTCAAACACTGAACTGGCCATCAGAAATTTGAAGTGCTCACGGTTCATGTGCGCCTAAGAACTCAACAACTTAACTCTTGAAAAGCCAAGTGTTTTTTGCTGGACAACCACCTATAATTTATAGGTCATTTTGAATTCAAATCTGACCATTCCCCCCAATTTTAGTTCATTAATGGCGGATTGGCGGTAGATTTTCAAGGATCTGATCCATAAATTCCATCTTAAATACGGGCTGCCCGCTTCATTTGGTCGCATTTCTACCGTCAAATCATGAACAGTGACTTTAACAGTCACTTTTCGGCTGACCTGCATGATTTCTTCCTAGGTAGCACAACTCCCTTCATGCTGCCACAAACCTTGTGACACTTCCTTGCTTCGCACAATCCTACAATCGCACAACTCCCCAACCTGAGCAGTGTAGTTTATAGTCCTACACCTTCTTTCAACTACCTAGAGCACTAAGACTGTGCTACCTTCATATAGTCACATGGCCAGACCACCGGCGTATGGCTTCAAGTGACTACCATTCATCTTTCTTAGGAAGGGATCTCCATTCAATTTGACCAACTGAAACACTCCTCCATCAGTAATCTCTTTAATGACATAAGGCCCTAACGAGTGCATTCTGAATTTCCCTAGAAATTTATCAAACTTGTTGTCATATAACAAAACCAGGTCATTTACCTTAAAGGTGCGCAACTTAATGTGTTGATCATGCCATGCTTTTTCGCGTCGCTTTTGGACCTGTTGGTGAAATTAAGCTAGAAATATCTCTTCCTCAAGCTCAACCAGCTGCACGAGCCTTTCTTCCAAGGCTTCGTGATCTGTCATAGTCATGAGTGTTGCTATGGGCAGACTAGGCACAATGTATTCCATGGGCATCACTGCTTCAACTCCATATAGAAACCTAAATGGTGTTTGTCTAGTCAACTTCTTGCATGTTGTCTGATAGGCCCATAGTACTGTGGGTATACATAGGTCCCAATCACTTCGATGAGCATTGCAAACCTTGGTCAGCGCATTCTCGAGCACTTTATTGAATGCTTCCACCATCCCCTTGGCCTGTGGGTGATAAGGGGTGCTCTTCTGGTGATATACCTGAAATTCCTCCGTTAGCACGTTGATCATTTCATTCAAAAAGTGCATACCGCAATCACTCATCAAAATCTTTGGACACCCGAATCGCGTCAGACATAATCAAAGAGGAAATTTCCAGCAGTCGTGCTTATGCAATCCTTCATAGGCTATGCCTCTAACCATCGATTCAAATACTCTGTCACGGTGATAATGTACCTTGTTCTTGTCTTTCCTTGGGGCTGGATGCGTTCCACAAAATCTATCGCCCATTTCTCAAAGGGTTGTAACATCATCTGTGGATTCAGAGGCAGCTCATCCCTCCACGATGGTCTTCCATTCCTTTGACATACATCACATGCTTTACAGTACGCGTTTGAATCCTAATGGAGGGTTGGCCACCACAATCCTACGCATAGAATCTTTTACGCAGTTGCTCTCCCTGCATAATTTCCTCCCTTGGTGCCCCCATGAGTGTCTGTAAGGATACTGCTCCTTTCAAACTCTGATACATATCGTCGCAATATCTCATCAGACCCCATTTTGTACAGATGCCCAACAATGACAGAAAAGTCTACCACACGTGCCATTAACTCCTTCCTCTATTAGACAATGTATCCTTCCGGGGTAGTTCCTATCATTAGGAAGTGTATGATATCTTCAAAATGATAATCTGCAACACACACTACAAATAACTGTGCATCGGACAATCCTTATTCCAAATTAGTGGGTTCTCCCAATGTTTCAATGCGCGACAAATGGTCTAGTCCCACGTTTAGTCATCCAGGCTTCATAATAACTTCAAAATCATACTCTTGGAACAATAACAACCATCTGCATATTCTCCCCCCCAACACAGGGTTATTGACCAAGTATTTCAGTGAGAAATGATCTATATACATCTTAAAATGGCCACCCAGCAAGTAGTGTCTAAACTTCTGGAGCATGTATACCATGGCTAACACTTCACGCTCGGTGGTGGAATAGTTCTTCTCTGCCTTGGATAACCTTATGCTTGTGAATGCTATAGGATGGTCCAAGTCTCCTCCACCAGCTTGTGTCAGTACTTCTCCCAGCGCTATACATGATGCGTCGACATGTACATGAAACTCCTTCTTCCAATCCGTGAAGACTAAAATCGATGCGGTGACCATCTTTTGCTTCAATACATCCAAGCTTTTTCTACAGTCCTCGTTCCAGCAGAATGTGACATCCTTTTTCAAAAACTTCTCCATATGCGCAGTGATCTGTGCATATCCCTTAATAAACTTTTTGTAATATTGAGTATGCCCTAGGGTAGCACATAGCTATTTCACACTCCTCAGTGCTTCCATGTTAAGTATCACCACGATCTTCATGGGATCTACCATCAGTCCCTATCTACAAACCACATGACCCAGCAGGGTCCCAAAAGGGACACAAAATAGGCACTTCTTCAGATTGAGTGCGATCTGGTATCTTCGACAGGTATCCAACATCAGGTGTAAACTTGTCACATGATAGTCCGAACATAGTCCAGTCATCAAAGTATGCTTCTAGGAACTTGTGAATAAATTCCTTGAATGCAGCAATGACTATGTGCAAAAAACTTGCAAACACATTCTTCAATCCGAAAGGCATTACAATGTACTGAAAACACCCCCAATCAGTCATGAAGGTCATCTTGCTCCTATCGTCCAGTGCGATCTTGATCTGATGGTACCTAGAGAAACCATCAGTGAAGGAATGTGCTTCCTGGCCACCTACATTGTCCAACACTTGATCAACGAACGGAGTCAGGAAAGCATCATGTACACAAGCGTCATTTAACTTCTTGAGATTTACGCATATCCTTATTTCATCCTTCTGCTTCTTTTCCTATACCACCATTTGGCTTACCCAATCAGATTCTTCCATGGGCTCAATGATTCCTACTATGAGCAACTTGTCTAGCTCTAAGACGACCTTCTCCTTATACTTCGAATTGAGATGGTAAGTCCTTTTCTTAACCGGCTTTGTGTCGGGATTCAATGTGATCTTCATAACACCTAGGTCCCCGATTATCCCTTTTAAATCCGTAAACTTGGTAGGGAACAAATACTGATATTTGCAGAGAAATTCAGTGACCTTATCCACCGTCGCGTCATTCCAATAATCTCCAATCTTCACAAATTTGGATTCTGCCTCTGTACCAATATTTACTTGTTTCATTTTTAGTGGCACAGTTATATCAGGATTCTCAATCTGTGGTCCTTCAACCTCGCAGTGACCTTCTGTTTCAGGGATGTTAACTTTTTGTGGATCCTCATATTCTTCTTTAGTAGTTACGTTATGGCATTCCAATGCATGACTCAGCTGAGTAGTCCAATCGGGCTGAATAATGTCAAAGGGATCCTGTGATATCCTAAAGATTGCTACTTTTACTTATTGTAGTGCCTCATCAATACAGTCAAAGTCATCATCAAAGCTGAATGTCATTATGAATCCCTCGCGTAGAATATCCCATTCACCTGTACGATGGCAGAGCTCTGTTTCTAAGTACCAGTTCATTGGGATGACATCCAGGGTGTGACAGAACAAGTGCACCCATTCAGGTTGGGGCTTCTCTTCATAAGCCTTAGCCCATTTGGCTAAGTGCACACATGGGTCATCCTACCCATCATATTTGTCAGTGATTCATACCTTTGGCTTCTCGAAGCGTGTTCTCATCATCCTTCTACACTCAATCCAATCATCAAAGCTACCCTTATGCATACCCCACAATCTTGCGGGCGTAGCACGTAGTGCCTAGTCCAAAGCTTGGAAGCGCTGCTTCTCTAGTACCTGCCTCTCAAATGCATCCAAAAATATATCTACACCATTCAGGCCATCATAATTGGGTAGATTTCATACCTCTGACGACACATAGTGCAATGACCGAGTCATCATGTTACAGCTTAACATGGTTACTTCATGTAATCGATTCTGCTAGCATTCTAATTCTTCATTAGAGTTCGAGGTGTAGGAACTCTCTCGATCCCATGTAATTCATCCATCCGCTGTTGGATTCACCTAATCTTTGTCTCGTGCTATTATCCTATAGATATAGTCTAGGTCTTCTTCGCTCTCATAATCACAAACTGGTTCAGTATAGCATGATCCTTCAGCAGGATCTAGGGGTACTATTACACGAAGTGATTTCTTCTCAAATATCATCTTTCACTTCTTTAGGTTGATTACCCCGTTCATATTGGTAGCCCAATCAATTCCAAGGAGTGCAGGATAGGGGTTGCTATCATCCACAATTTCTATTACTTCAAAGTTAGCCAGCATGCTTGCACCCTCAATATCTACAGTCACCCCTTCTAACTACCCCATGGGGATGATCTTCTGCTGATTTGCCATCCTTAACTGAATCAAAGACGAATGCAGTGTGGGTCATCCCATCCGTTCCCAAGTCTGCTTTGGTATGACGTTTGCATCTAACCCTAGTTCCAAAATAATCTAATCCATTTCATACTCTCCTATCTGCGTGGTTAGCATAATCTCTCATCCTGTTCTTGTTTTATGCTTACCAATCATTCGTACCATGCACGGTTCACCCAGAGTGTTTCCAACGAATCTATCTATAAGCTCCTATAATCCATTCACAACCTTGCTATCACGCAACAACTTTGTGCAGGTTTCTAGGAAGCTTGTAAGCATGGAAGGGTCCATGTCCTGGTTAGGCTTATCCTTTCTCTCTAAGGTGGAGGCCTCAGTGAGCTCTTCTTTGCTTCCATGAACGTTTTGTGTGCGCACTTCAAATCAAAGTCATCCTCCCTCGCTGGAGCTTTGGGAACCCATGCACTATCTTCAGGTTATTTCCCCTTATCATCTACTGTTGCAATTCCACTTCGAAGCACTATATTCACATTCAAATCCTCTTTGTGAGGCTCAAACCTCATCATCTACAGGTTCTGAGTTGGCTGAGGTGGTAGCACCCCTTTGTCATGTATCCTTGCCATCAGCGTAGGATAGTCCTCCATCTCATGATCAAACAGAGTGCAATATTTGAATAACGGACGCATTGGGTTAGTGCAATCATGGGCATAATGTCCAGGTCCTCCACAATTGTAGCAGATTAGTTGTCCCCGACCTCTACTAGGTCTGCCTCCGCCTCAGCCTCGTCCGCGCCCCTAAAAGCCTATTCACGCCATCCCAGTGCTCTGGTCAGGGGGCCACATTTCTGCCTCAACCATATAAGTAGGTGTTCTATCCATTATCAACTCATAACTTCTGTAGTTGCACTCATCATGCCCTACCGACCTACATAAGTTGCAGAAGAGTTACTGTGGTGTTTGTGCAAACTTCTGCAGCAAATGATAGTTATCTGTTGTATGTTTTTTGGCTACCTGACACATAGCGCACCACAATGCAGGCCCAACGCTTGGTCCTGCTTGAGCTTCTAGCCTCAAAGGAATCAGTCCCCCTCCTAAAATATAGTTCAAAGACTGGACAATGCTCTTTTTCATGCCCCTAACCCTTGCATTTTAGGCACCATACCTCTTCCCACACCTTTGGTCAAACCGTCCTGTCCTACTTCAAGGTCTACATTTGAATGCAAATATTTTGTAACTATGCATGGATCTATTGGACCCCCAGATTCAGATCCTACATCAGTGTTTCATGCAGTCTCATTGCAATATCCAAGGCCTCTGCCTGAGTTTTTATCTTCTATTGTGACAGCTCAACCCTTAGGTGTGGCAGGAGCGAAGCCACGAAACATTTGCGGTGTTGTCCATCTGTTAAGTTCATATTAGCTTCATGGATTTTACACTTCAACCTCTGATCTAATTCCCAAGGTGTCTTACTTGATTTCATCATGATTTCCTTGAACTCCACAATTGAATGTGCCTCAAATTTAGGCCTCCTGAATTCTTTATTCAGCGTGGTCTAGATGTCTGCCACTCCAATGTTTGGGTTATCGTTAGAGTATTTAATGTACTAGGTTAGCACGCGATCCCACAGAGTGCTAACCAATGTTTCCTTCCTTATATGATCGTCTGTAACACCCTAAGATTCCCATATAGCTTTCATGATGAACCAAAATTGGTCCGGGTCCTCATTTCCCAAGCCTTTAAACAAAGGCAACTTCACTAAATTTGCCATGCTAAACTGCAGTGGAGGTGGTACGGGTGAAGTCGCAGGTGATGGTAGTGAAGGTAGAGGTGGTTTGGGTGGAGGTGGCAATTTTGGGAATCCTTGTCTTATTAACTGAATATCACTTCGCAGAGAAGCTTGTGCTACTCCCTCTTCGTCACTCAATGGAGTTGAAATCAATGGACTATATTCAGAACCCTTTCTTCCTTCGTTGCTGTAAGTTTTTCTGCTTCACGTAGCTCTGAACATCAAGGTAGCTACATAACCCGTTTTTCGCACAATAACATCTTAATCTAGGTATTAAATTACTTTAAGTTCTTACCTCATGAACCTTTGAAAAAAAACCACTCTGCCTCGCTATAGTTGACTGAGGTATCGACCGTGATGTGATCGAGTCAATGATCGACAGCACGGGTGATCTTATCCTCAAAGGCTTCCAATCTCTGTACTAACTCCAGGGTCCAGACAATAGGACTGTCAAGTCTCGACCTTCCTTGGCTATCTGCTAGCTTCACAATCCACTCATATAGCTCAATCGGAAAGGAACATAAAAAGATCTCATGTATTTTTGTATATAGGTACCTATCCAACCACTGCTCCTTTGTTAGTCGCGGATTTCTATTCTCTTGCACTGCAAATTCTTGGATCTTCCTATCCAACCATTCTTCGATCTCTTTCTTAGTTGGATTCCAGTGATATGACATCACACATCTCTTATGCAAATTTTGGTTCCAGCAACGGAACCATTTGTTGGCTTGGTGGGGCCTAACCCAGGTTTTGCATTAGTTAGCCAAACAAATCCCTACACTACTGGCCCTTTCGGCATCAGCCCGTGGAGCACAAATTGAAGTCACACCCGAAGCAGTATGGGGGGATGTTGGAACCAAGTTTCCGCACCCTGAGGTGGTCATGATGTTGGCTTATTCCTCTTATTCCTGCTTTCACATAGGTTGTTAAGTTCTAGGGTTTTGTTTGCATAGCCCTTTATTCTACCCTTCAGTACCTCCGAGAAAGGGTACACTAGGCCTTTGTGCAACACTAACCTAGAGTTTAGGTACTTTCACGTTGCTAAAGTAGCATATAAAAGAGGTTTTTAGGTTATCCTTAAGTATCATACTTATCTTATTAAACAACCATAGTTAGTGCTGCGTAAACAAATATCCTTAATTGCATTCAATTATCCAACATAATTACATATATTCGCGCATCACATAAGCATTATAAATGAAGTTCATACACAATATGATAAGATGCATTAATAGGAAATAAAGACATGAAATTTGTAAAATGCTTCTCTTTATTAACATCTTCAGAGGATTATAGACTCTATCTGCCCTGCGCACATAACTATACGGGTCCGCGGACTCAGCTGTGGACTTCCACCCTAGGTCTCTGCACATTTAGCTGCAAAGCCTCTACCTACACTAAGACCCGAAACTTAGACTTCTCTCCTTATCACTCAAGACTCCTTCTACAACTTATGATTCATCAGAACTACTTAGAGCGAGCTTACTTAGCTCTTTTTATACAATCCCATGGTCCATGGACCATGGGTAGATATTTACAGCCAACTTTACTTTACAAAAATAAGGGCAGACAACCCTTTATGACTCATGACACCTTCGCGCTCAGCGACCACAAAATTCAGATATTTTACAACTTTATTACAAAATTCGACCCAAAACATGGGCTTTTAGCCCCAAAACTATCCTTGGGAGATCTTGTTCCCAACACATCCCAAGTAGATATAATTCTCCATCTTCTAACTTCTTCACATCCCCATCAAATGTAGGAGGCTTAAATTTCTTGAACTCTTCTTGCAAGTACTACTTCTCACTCCTCCTATAAGGATGATGGTGGTAATGTTGATGATGTCTCATAGAATGGGAGCTAGAGTGAAATCCATAGGTACTACTCCTCTTGTCAGGTGCATCCAAGGATCTACCACCTCTTATTATATCATCTCTATCCATCATGTGTTCCTTCTAAGACATGCTTCCATTTGCACCATTTGTATTTCTTCCTATCCATGAATGATCCTTATATATCTTGTCTCTACAAATCTGAAAGCCTCTGAAGGATGACTACATTAACCTTGAATTTATTCTCTTGGGCTTCAACAAGCCTTTCCTGTGCCCCAATAAATCTCTCATTTTCTATCTTGCAACTCACAATTTCTACCTTCAATCTTCTCAATGTTTCTGCCAAAACAAGAGAATACTCTTCTCCTTAATGCTCAACTTACCTTTCCCATTCCATTGAATTCATATTAGCCTTGTAAGGTAAGTCATCTGAGTTGTACTCAACCAGTTTTCTCTTCATCTATGATCTTTTATTGTCCTGCAACATACCATGTTAGATAAACCAAATAGAAGACATAATCAAAGCCATACCTCAGTGTATCTTAAGGGAGCCTATCACATCTACACAACTTAGTCTACATTATTATGACATAACATCACAAGTATATCAACTCATACATGAATATCATAACCATACTTATCTGCATAGGCCAATCTAGTTTAACATGATACATAATAATATGAAGAGCTTAACCACAATGACAATAATCATCATGCATTTTATCCCAATGCATATAACTACAAGTTAACTATCGTGCATGACTAACTGATGCACATGCACATGACTGCACTAAT
Source organism: Pinus taeda (assembly GCA_000404065.3). Taxonomy (NCBI): domain Eukaryota; kingdom Viridiplantae; phylum Streptophyta; class Pinopsida; order Pinales; family Pinaceae; genus Pinus; species Pinus taeda. The sequence continues at coordinate 70,120 of APFE030436396.1, read as the reverse complement.
CAACCAAAATTTATCATGCATGTAACCAAAACATCAATAAAATTATAGGAATGCATATAATAACCATTACCCATCATACCTACATGCCAAACATACAAACATGTATGACGATTTTCTTTACCTTGAGGTCTAGTGCTACAACCTCACACTGATACCACTTTGTAAATTCCACCCCCCACATTTACCTAAATTCGCATGCATGCTAGGGTAAACATGAACTAAGTATCATTATGAAATGACCCAACCTCAAAGTTATAGTTAAGGAAGTGGGGCCTACAAACTGAACACTTACTGACATCCCACAAGGACTACAAATCACTCGAGAGCTAGACAACCACCACAAGTGATTAATCCTTGAGCTAAAACCCTTTTTCTCTGACCTGTACCCATAAACAGACCCTTGACACTAAATCCATGTGGTTGGAATCCTATAACCACACTCACAGGCTTGCTTCCATGTGATTATGACCCAATTCTTCCAATTCAGTGCCAGAGGTTCCAAGATCTAAGCCACTTTTCTAGGCTAGTCTCCAGACCATTACCCACAACTACTTGTAACTTTCTAGAAGCATAGAAAACATGATATCAATGCTAACCATTCAAACTCAAGAAATAAATTGAACCAAATATGCCTAATCCATAACAAGCATTTCATCATACATATGGAAAACATGTAAGCTACAGGTCATGAATGCATATCTGATCATAAACTGATAGCCTTCATCTAAGAATCTCCAAGAAGGCTCTAAGCCCTCTCTAGCTAGATTTAATAACACTTGTTATCCTATGAATTAATAAACCATTAAATAATTTATCAAAACATGATAGGAGTCTGTTAAAAATTCTGGAAATCCATCAACCAGGGTGTTGATGATGGTCTCCATGATGAAAAATCCCAATCAGACTTCGTAGCATTTAGGGTGGGATATCTTCCAGAAATAAGCTTTCCATATGTTCTTATGGATTTACTTTGACTATGATGGTTAGCACAAGAGAGTAATGTAAATGTACTTTCGTATGAACTAGTGAGTATGTCTTATGGAGTGTTCAGTTGCAGAATGTATCTTTTGGGTGTGTGTTATATTCTTTCCATGACTAGTCACACGTGCCAAGGGGTGATAGCCCCCCTTGTTCATTGTATTAGGTGTAGTAGGGGGCGGTAGCCCCCCTGCACAGGTTCTGGGGCAGCACCTTGGGAAATTTGTTTTGGACCCTATATTAAGTGGCAAGACCTACCTATGGTTTTGCTCATGGTTTTGGGCATGATGATTTTATGCCCATGGTATTTTGTAGATCTGATCAAGGGAACTACTATTATGTTCTAATCCAAGGTGAATGGATTAGGGTTTATGAATGCTTCGACATGAATATATATGTATTGTAACATTGAAAGGAACATAATGAAAAATCAATATTGTAGTCCCAGTTTTGGGATCCAGGGGAAAATCTCTTTGTATATCTATTTTATGTTTTATGTCCTCACCGTTGTTTATTTTCTATTTTTAGAATTCGTATGCAGGTAATTTATGTATAGGATTAAAACCTACATTTGGTATCAAAGTTGTTTCAACTTCAAGGGGATGCCTTTGCTATTGAGGAGTTTTGCTCGGGCTTGTGGTAGACCCTATTTAGTGGGAGATCTACAGGATCTATACTTGCGCTGAAAGAAGAAGGAAAGCAGTGGAAAGATAGAGATCTCAAAATTTAATGGTCAAACTTTTGAGTTATGGCAACTCAAGATCGAGGATTTGCTAGTGGATAAATATTAGTGGATCACTGATGAGCCCCATAAATGGGTAATTATATGGGCTCATTTGGCCTCCTAACTTAGCTTAATCCAAAATTCTCATTAGTTTATTACATGTTTTTTATTGTATTTATGCTAATAGATTGATTTGGGTTAGTCATTATGCCATGAAGTCTAATGTGTGCTTTATGCAAACTTTTGGTCAATTTTGAGACAAAGTCAAAGGTTTAATGAGCATTTGGCAGCCAATATTCGAGGAAGACAAGGGAGAGGATTTATAGGAAGGTGTCCCCCTCATTGATGACTCCATACTTCGAATCCTCCTTCAGAAAGCTTAGCCAGCATTGGTATTAAAGCATATGTGAATGTATTTCTAAGAAGTAAGATTGCAATAGCAGAGAACAGTGAGAAGCAGCCACACCTGCAGCATTTACTGTGACTGGTAGAACAGAGGCTTGAAACAGAGAAGTGGTTCTTGTGTAGAGCTTGGTTGTCATTGATGTTGTAGCATGGAGACTACAATGGAGCTGTAAATAGACAGAACTCAATAATGAATAGCTCTGAGAGCAGAATATCACTATCAAATTTGCTTTGACAAGATTGGTTCGGAACCCTTGGGGCTAGAGCCCCAGAAGTAAGTAGGATAGGACTCCTTGAGGTTGATGCCTCAGAAGTAAGTAGGATAGGAGTCCTAGGGGTTGGTGCCTCAAAAGTAGAGGTATTGGATTCTTTGGGACTGGTGTCTCAGGAACTGGAAGGATTGAATTCCTTGGGAGTTGGTGCTCCTAAGTCCAAGATTGGTGTCTTGGCAAATAGAGTTGGTGCTCTGGAGGTTGGAGCCTCACCAAAGTCCATGTTGGAGCTTGGCAACTAATTGCAACCATCTATATATTTTATCTATTTTACTGCATAGTTTATATTAATAAAAGCATTTATTCTTGTTGTTCATCTTGTGTTCTGAATATATATGTTTTAACTGGTAAAACAATAGTCGGAAAAAGAAATATTGATTCACCCCCCCAATATTTCCAACAATTAGTATCAGAGCCAGTACCTTCATTCAAAGCCTAACATTTTGAAGGTTGACCTTTAGAACACAAATGGCGAAGTCAAGGAAGAAAGTCTCCAATCCTCCTAAGGATATGTCTCCCTCTACTACGAAAATAGAAGATAATCAATTTGAGGAGGCTCCAAGGATCAATGGGAACTTTAATATATGGGAAGCAAGAATGATGAATTTCCTACATACTCAAGGCATTGAAATCTAGAAATCAGTGATTGTTAAAAGTTGGATGGATGAAGAATCCAAGGAGTACAATGCAAAAGCAATGAAGGCAATCTTGAATGGGCTACCTGATTCTGTAAAGAACAATCTAGGAAAATGTTCATCAGCAAAGGGTATATGGGACAAACTTCATGACCTTCACTCAAAAGGAGCATTGACCATGACCATCAGTCAAGAAGATGATGGAAATCAAGAAGGAGATCCATAACCCATCATAGAAGCTGAAAATGAGAATGATGACATCAAGGCTAAAGGAGACCTAGAAGATGAAGAGAATGAAAAGGAGTTTGTAGAAAAACTCCTCGCTCAACTTATGACTGCCATGGAAGAGATTAACAATTTGAAAAAGGAAAATGAGGCACTTAAGAAGATAGCTCCAATTGGTGACCAAGGTCAAACAAGAAAGAAAGTTGACCTTGTCAAGCTTTAAAGGGATGAAGAGCTTGTTAAGCTTAAGAAAGAATTTCATCAAAGCAAAATAAAGCATCATGAAGAAGTCATATCTATGACAAATCAATTGGATAAAGCAAAGAAACAGAAAGATACCTTGTCAAGTCAACTTGAACAAAGGCACAAGAGCTTGAACAAACATGAAGAAGAGATTTGTCAGTACAAGGTAGAAGTATCCTCTCTCAAGTCTCAACTACAAGAAGCAAGGAAACAAGCACAAGGAGATGAAAAGATCAAGGAAGAAATGGAGAGCAATTAAGTAAAGGATGAAGAAATCTTCAAAATAAAGACAGATGTCATTTTCCTTAAAATAGAAGTAGATGAAGCTATTCGTATCAAGGAAGAAACTAAGGAACAACTTGCAAAGAAGAATAGTGAGTGTGAAAGATTGGAAGAAGAGATTGTCTTCTTGAGATCAAAGGTTGAAGGGATGAACAAAATCTTAAAGAGCTCTCAAGCCTTGGATGATATGCTTAGCTATCACAAATTTCCATCTGATAAATCAGGTCTCAGGTATGCAGGTGAACCCTCAAACAAGAATGAAAATGCTTTAAACAAAAGAGATGTGAAGAAGCCAAAAAGAAATGGTGATGCTCCCAGTTCTAGCAAAGGCAAGGAGAAAAGTCAAGGCTACAATAGAAGAAATCTTGTTCCAAAAAGAAATCCTGCTCCAAGAAGAAATCCAACTCCAAGAAGAAATGTAGATGATGTCAAAGATGCGAGAGGCAATGGTTATCATCAAAGGATCTCAAGGAAGAAAGGCTTTAGAAGTACATCAAGGAAATCTACATCTCCCAGGTACCAAAGTTCATTTTTTGGTTATTGTTATTCTTGTACAAACCTTGGTTACATGGCAAAACACTGTAAAGCATATCATAAAGATAGATGTTATGGTCCCCAACCAACTCATAAAGATAGATGTTATAGTCTTCGACAATCTCCAAGAAACAATTTTGCAGGAAGAAATCATGGATTCTTATTCATGAACAATGTAGAATGCTTTAAGTGTCAAAACATTGGTCATATGGCACATGATTGTAACTTAACATGGGCTCTTACACAAGATAGAATCATTCATAAAAGTTACACAAGTATGGAGAAGGAAGGAAATACAATCCGAAAGTCCCTTGAGCTCTCTAGCCAACAATATATGTCATTGGCCTGAATTTTGATAATGCAAGCATTAGATGGGAAGACTCTGCCAAAAGAGATGATGCATACATTTAGGGGGAGCCTGTGATTCTTGATCATTATTGTTGAGGCTATTAGTGTAAGAGACCTTATGAAATCCTGTTTGAGCTATATTAACAATCATTCTTTGATTAAGATCATTTCTCAGGGGTACACCATAGAAGAATATGATACTATAACCATTCTTTGGACTGTTGTTAAATATGCTTTCCACTTAATCACTAAATAGTATTTGGAGCAACAAAGAAAGTCATCTAACACTAAAGAAATTGGGCAAACAACTATGGTGATGTTATTGATGAGCCCCAAAAATGGATAATTATATGGGCTCATTCAGCCTCCTAATTCGACTTAATCCACCATTCTCATTAGTTTATTGCATGTTTTTTATTATATTTATGCTAATAGAGTGAATTGGGTTAGTCATTATGCCAACAAGTCTAATGGGTACTTTGTGCAGTGTTTTGGTCAATTTTGAAACAAAATCAAAGGTGTTAATGAGTACTTGGTAGCCAAATTTGTGGAAGAACAAGGGAGAGGATTTTTAGGAAGGTGTACCCTTCATTTATGGGCCCTTACCTTGAATTCTCCACCATCAGCTCGGAGTTCAAGGGCCACCAAATCGATTATCACAAGGGCAGCCGACCAAGTCAAGTAGGACTGCTGTTAACTGCAAGTTTTGGGCATCCGAGTCCCTAAAGTTTAGGAGGACTGTTGGGGTCCTCAAATTGTATAAATAAGAAGGCTTAGGGCCTCATTTTGGTTAGCCAGTAGTTAGTCACTTTGTAGGCAGAAGTTAGCTAGTTTGTAGTTCGATTTTAATCAGTAGATTAGCTTTGCTTTTCAGCACCTTTTCAAGCTTTCCCTTGTGGACAGTTTTTGGAATGTAACCATTCTTTTGATCAATAAAGATGAATCCAGCTTTGCACCAGCTCTAATCTCTCTTAGGAGGTTGTAGCTCTTGGGGTTGGGCCCATCTCAAGTGCCCAGTACCTCCTTTGTTTACCTTTATGTGTTTTTGCTGCATTCTTAGAATAAAATCTGCTATTTAGATTTAAATCTTGCTTTGCTTTTGATGATTAAAAAGGATTTTTATGTTCAGATTGAGTTGATAGGTTATTAACAGGGAAGAGCTTCAGAAAAAGGCCATCAAGCACCTCTAATTTCACCTCTCCCTCAATGGGATCAGGAGCTGGGATCAAGGTAACCTTGCTGCCAACAAAAACACAGTCTTTGCTTCGCCATGCAATCATTAGTGTTCGATTTTTATTTGCAGAAGTTGGTTACATGTTCAGAGTCTTGATTGCTTAGTTTGCATAGCATTTCACATTATTTCATTTCAAATAAACTTCTATTCATTTCCTTTTGTTGTTAGGTCAGATTAGAGTGAGGTAACTAGGTCATAGGTTTTATAAGTGTTTGTTTGTTCAGTTTGAAAAACCACTTACAGAGTACCTGTTATCATTCCTTACCTGCCCATACTCCATCCAACCTACCTGCTTCACCCTTCACTTAGAACCCTTACCTTACATTTGCCTCATTCACTTACTTTTCCATGATTCTCATCTTCTTGTGCAACATCATTTCATCCCTCCTTGAACAAATCTCACCATCTGCGCCACTCCTCGACTCCATCCTCCAAGTCTTGAACTCCCCTACGCCCTTATTTCACCTCCATACTCGTTCCTCCACCTTTTTCCCTCCATCCATTCTCCAAAATCTTCTTTTCAGAACATCCTGTAGAAAATTACAGAACATCCTGTAGAAATTCCAGAACATCCTGTAGAACCCCTGCAGACTTCCTATAGAAGCTCACGAGAGCGATTTCTTGAGATCCGATCATTGTGAAACTCTCGGGAAGGGTGCTAGGGACCCCTTAGGACCTCTTCTAACCTTCCCAACCTCCTGCAAGCATTTTCTCCCACTGATCCACCTCTGCACAGTCAAAAACAGTGAAAGCACATGCATGGTAAATCTAACAACTTAATCAAAAATACAAAAAGATGTTTTCTTCAGATAGAAGTAGTTTAGACACATGTATTTTACCTTCTTAGAAGTAATGGCATCTCTTTCAGTAGCTTTCATCCTCTTTTTTGCATCAGTAGGGCTAGCTGGTAAAATTAGGGTTTGCTAGGGTTTGCATTTCATTTCCGCTCATCGCTTCTTTTTGCAAGTAGATTAGCCTCCTTTGAGTTAGATTTCATCCATCAATTAAAAAGCTTCTTCTAAGAGCTCATAGAAGTTGGCTTAAGCTCCTAGCAGACTTGTGCCAACTGACCAAATGACAGCTGTGGCAAGAGCTAGTACTTGTGCATACAACACCGTCGCTTCCAAGTTTGTTACAAACTACCTGGTTGATAAAAATAAAAAAGGGAGTCCTGGGAGTTGCAACATTATTGTTGCAATACTGGGGCCCACCATCTTTTTGGCGTCGTTGTCGGGGAAGCGTCAGAGTATTGGTGATTGCTGCTATTCTTCTATTTTCTACTACAACCTTCTGCTAAGTAGTTTATTTCAGCAAGTGTAGAGTAGATTATTTCATTTCCATTCTGCAATTTCATTTCCACAAAAGTAGAGTAGACATTTCCTGCTTTCATAGATTAGCATTTCAATTCCACAATTTCAATTCTGCAAGCGTAGACTAGCATTTCATTCCTGCAATTTCATTTGAGCAAAATAGATTAGTCCTTTCCTGCTTTCATTTCAATTCCACATTTTCATTTCAGCAAGATAGTTAGTTGCAATTCAATCTATTTCGGTTTTGTAGGTACAAGAAAAAAACAAAAATCAACCAAAAAGATTACATTTCATGCCTTGTAGGAGTAGAGATAAGTCAAAAAAATGATTGCACAACACCCCCACTGCTTCACACATCCAACCTTCTCTCTTCTTCAATGGCTGTGATTAAAGAACCCTTAGGTGGACATCAAGAAATATTTGAAGAACCTCAAGGGAAGAAGAAGAACAAAACATTACTCTGAAGCAAATGGCTACAAGTAAAAATGTTGGGAGCAGTACCTTGTCCAAGAACGAATTTGCAACTTAGATGGAAGATTTCAAGAGCGAGGTGAGGCAGTTTCTTGCCATGCAACTAGATACCTTACAGATCCAAAGGAAGCAAGAGGAAGCCAAGAGGGCTTTGGTCATCTTTTATCCCAAGTGCACTAGAAAGCATCCTATGCACAAATGTCCATTGTACTCCATAGAAGTGTGTTTTGTTTGTGAAGAAGACCATCCTACAGATCAGTGCCCTTCCTTGCCTGGAATCAAAGTTGCATATCAGAGAGCCAAAGGAGCCACTGAATCACTCTATTATATGAACCAAAGGAGGCCACATGGACCCATACCCTACCAGCAAGGAGTGCAAGAGACATCCCATACCTATTATAACCCCTTTCAAGCCACTTCCATGGCTTCTTAGGGTCCCCCTGCTCATCCTTCCTGGTTCACACCTCCTCCTTGTTCCTTCACAGATCCATATTATGCCCAACCATTTACTCATTCGTTTCACTCTTATGCTCAGCCACAACCTTAGTGGAATGCACCTCATCAGGGGTGGAGGCCCTAGTACAACACTCCTCTCGCTCATTTTCCTCCACCACCTGCTCAACCGCAACCATTGCCTCCTACTCCACCAAGGCAAACCCAAATGCCTGCCCAACCACAACCCCATCCGCATCCATCTCAAATATACACCCCCACTCAACTACCCATACCACCATTCCCAAAACCATACAATGGAATAGCTCAATCCAATTGCAAGGCTGAGGCACAACCTGTCCAAATGACTCCTCTTGAGCTCAATAATCTTCAACATAGCTCAGGAAGAGTATTGCAAAAAAGAGATTAGCTTGAAAGCATTGAAGGACCACATCCAGCAAAAGAAGAGATCAAAGAACCATGGGCTGCACTTGATGAAGAGAAGACATCAAAATCAGAGATCGAGAGAGTTCCCTCATGGTTACCATCAAATCTTCCATGTATTCAAGAGAAAACTCAGCAAAAAGAGGAAGATGTGAAGGTCATGATAGGTGAAGATATGGAGAGCGATCCAGATCAGCAAAAGGACCAAGGATATCAGAGCTATATTAAGATATGGTTTCAGACGGTCACTAAGTTACAGCAGTACTCTCTTCCTCAGCTATGCCTAATCCCTTCAAAATCAAATCATTTGGTCTCTGAAATCTGGATAGTTGTCAAGGCATGCATTTCAAGCCTCCACATCATTTTGTCTCTAATCTCAATGTGCACATGGCTCCATCGGAAGTATTCTTATACTTGAGAACGATTTTGTTTCTTAAGTAGGGTAGGGTAGAAAAAAAGAAAAAAGAAAAAATTGAAATAAGAGGAAAAATCTAAGGTGAAAACCTCCTCAGAGGCACCTTAGATTGGTTCATTGACTGAAAACCTCCATGAGGCGGTCAATGGGTTGGAAAAAAAGATAAAAGAAAAAATAATAAGATCCTTGGGTGAAAACCTCCCTTGGGGGCGCCCAGGGCAGGCAATTAGGGTGAAAACCTCCATGAGGCGCCCTAGTTGTTTTCACAAAAGAGAGAAAAAAAGGAAGAAAAAAAAGAAAAAATAAACCTAATTTCCATTGAATAATTGCAGGTTGCAAGAAGGACATTGCAGGTCAGGAGGATCGCTCAAAACAAAGACAGAGGAAGTTTTGGGCCTTCTACAGGAAGCTACAAGCGTTTCTACAGAAAGTTTTGTATTTCTACAGGAAACATCCTGTAGAACCTTCAGGCGAGCCAGATTTGATTTTGGAAGGGAATCTAAAGTTTGGAATCTATTGGTTAGGCCTGCAAGTATCCATGTTTCCATTCCTCACCCTTTTCCATCATTTTTTCCACCTCATTGTGCTTCTTTTATGAAGATTGTGTTTTCTACAAAAAGTTTTGTGTCTTCTACAGAAAGCTTACAAAAAAGCCAAATTGATCTCTAAAGAGGACTCGAAGACTGGGAATATGTCCATGAGGCCTGCACACATCCATGTTTCCATCCCTCACTTTTCTCCACCATTTTTTCCACCTCATTGTGCTTCTTTTATGAAAACTGTGTTTTCTACAGGAAGTTCCTGTAGAAACTACAAGAAGCTAAAAATGGATTGCAAAAAGGTAGTTTGGCGAACATGATAGCTTCCTCAATGGTTCAGAAGTCCTCCTGCAATTTTCAGACTCCTCCTCCATCATCCCCATGCCTGCATCACAGCCCAAGCTCAGTTTTTCTTTCCATGCAAAAACTTGTAGAATGCTTTGAAGAAAAAATACATAGAACAGAATTTGTTTTTTTCCCAGCTTGCAAACCGTGCATCCATTTGTAAAACCGTTACAGGGGGAGTTGTATAGGGACGATGGCAACATGCCCAAGCAATTTCATCCAATTCCGGTGCACGGTTCCCAAGAAATCAGCCTCCATCACCTTCAGCCGTTTTTGTATTTTCTCCATATCCGTGCATCCATTTCAAAACCTGTTTCATGGGGAGATGCATGTGGGTGATAGTAACCTACCCAAGCAGTTTCCGCCAATTCCGATGCATGGTTTCTGAGAAATTGATCTCTGTAGTCTTCAACCATTTTCCATTTTTCTCGAAATCTATGCATCCATTGATCGCAATTTTGCTATGGGAGCTGCATAATGATGATAGGAACATGCTCAACAAGTTTCAGATTGATCTAATCTATCGTTCAGGAGCAATGGCGAAAACAAGTTTCGGTCTTATGAAAATTCAGCAGCAGCAGCTTGAGGGCGCAGATCTGAACGTGAAGCCAACTCCTGCAACATGGATCCGACCAGAGGATACCTGCACAAGAAAAAAATAGCCATGAATCAGCCACCAAGCCATCATGTAACCACAGAAACCAGTGCATGCAGCAAATAAAAGGCCACAACACCTCATAGCAACCATTTGACTTCCAGGGATGTGACTAAAACTCGTTCCTCTATTGCATGAATCTAATCTAAGCACTGCATGAATGAATGAGATGGTGGGATTCAGTCAGAAAGCTAGCCAGATTCGATTGCGCTCATCCAGGGATCACCAGCGCATGTGTATAGTCTTTCATGTGAAATTTGAAAAACACAGGTAGTGGTAGACGTGTTGAACTCCAGCACACAGGACATCAAATGATTAATAGATAGAAGAGAACATACAATTCAAAACATCACTGCAGTTTGAATAAAGACAACACACATTTTTGCTACCTCACCACAAGTCATGCAGTAATTGAAGAACGCTCAGCTGAAACTCACAAACTGCTGTTCATTTGCACTTGCCACATCCTCAACTGAAGTTTGCACAAAATGTTTAACTAGTCATCCTCCACCAGTTTCTCTACCTATCTTCGAGATTCTGTTGCGTATCAGGCTCGCTCAAACGCACAGGGGCGCTCTACAGGCGTTTCTACAGGAAACGCAGAAAATAACCATGCAGAAAGAAAACGTGGGATTTTCGACGAATTTCAAGCTCCAAACAAAGTAGGATCGGGGAAACTTCGTTGTGCATGATTTGTTGGTGCAAAATGGTGAATTGAACATGGAATTAAATTTAAAAAATGAGAGGAAAAGTCTGCCTGCACATTGAAAAAAGGTGAAAAGTCTGCTTGCATATTTTCTGAGTTCTACACAGTTATTTTTTCCCTCTGCATTCAAAGTCTGGCTTCTTCTTTCTCACCTTCTTCTGAAAAGAGATATGCAACCATAGGAACTAAGCATGTGTCAAAGAATGAATTTGCAAGACTGTCCACTTTTTAGAAGAAAAAAACTATGTTATTTGTTCTCTCATCTGTCAAAAAAAAAAAAAAAAAATTGGTTTCTTTTCAAAAACTAAGACTCAAATTCAGGTTGGAAAAGTTTGAAGAGAGAAAAAATTGGAAGTTGTTGATGTGAAAAACATGAAAATTCCAAGAACAATAACAAGTTTACAAGAGGGGTAATGAGCTATCTTTTTAGAAGAAAACACGGGTTTTTTTGCAAAATTTCTGGCTTCAAGAGAAGAAGAAAACAAACAGTTTTATTTGTTGCATGTTTATGCAAAAGAAGTGATGCAATTCTAGGGAATAATTAGGCCTGAAGTATGTGAAAAAAACTAATGATGAGGGAGCACAAATCATTCAAGCAGAGGGTAAAACAAAGGAAGAACAGAAAAGAAAAAGACTACAGCAGAGAAGGCATAAGCTAAACAAGATGAGAAGAAAGCCAAAACAGAGTGTGAGGAAGCAAGATAACAGAGGCAGAGAAGACAAAAGAAGAGGAAAAAAGGAGGAAGAGCCACATCCAACCAAGAAGACCAAAACAGGGAAAACCATTTCTACAGAAAGCCAGAAAACAGTCAGCACAAGACTTTCTACAGGGAGTCTAGAAGTAGAGGAACAAAAAGGGAAAATCGCCTGAGATTTTGGCCAGGGAGGCAGCAGCCATGCTTGCCACCATTAGCACACCTCCAAGACCAAAAAGGAAGAGAAAGAGGCAAACCTCCATGTACTTTAAAGTGAAAAAGGAGCACACGGATAAAAGTGGGCAGACCCAAACCACAGTCAAAGGAGAAAATTGTCATTAAGGACATAAAAGCTAAACAAAAGGAGGAGCCTCCTTCAAAGATATCCATCATCTATGAACGGGGAAGCCCTAAGACATCCACCTAGAGAGAAAAAAATGAAAATGTTGGACTCAAAGACAGTTCTACAGGAAGCTGAGAGAGTTCTACAGGAAGCTGAAAATTCTCTACAGGAAGCTCGGGCTAAGCTAAGAGAGACCAAGAAATTGGAGAAAAGGTGGCCAAACAATCACAGGAAGAAGGAAAGACAAGGAAACATCTGCTGAACAACAGAGAGAGGACAAAGTTGTAGGCTAAGGCTGAGGCTTTAACAAAACTGCTACAAGAAAAGGAGCACACGCAGTGGAAAGAAGCAGAGACAAAAGCATGGTTTCATGACCGAGAAGAGGACATCACTTCAGAAGCTTGGCATGACAGGGAAGCCACCAGGGCCATCAAAGATGGAGAGATATATTAGTTGCTCAGAGGATGAGCAACACTTTCAGTAGGGGATTTAATGTGAGAACAGTTAAATTCTGGACAGTAATGGAGGAAATCTTTAGCCAAATAGATACATCTGGAATGGAGTATTAAAATAAGAGCAGCTGGCACCATATAAAAAAATTGAAGCAGTGCAAGAAGATGCAAATCAACAATTGTATCTGAAAGATAGTCATAGACTGGATATCTGAATCTGCTAGGGAAATAACATGCAGAGATATGTACAAGAACACAAGGACAAGATGGATCATAGAAATGAGAGTGTGGTGCAATCAAATATACTTATGCTAAGACTGGTCACTGAGAAAACATAGAAACATTAAGGGACAACCTCTCACCTTTCCATCCAAATGGAATGAAGTTGAATACTGGATGACACACTCAAGGAGAAGCACAGAGACACTAAGGAACTCAAATCTGAAGAAAGATAGCAAGAAATACACTCTCAGTGGCATTTTTCTCTAGATTCGGACTATTAAGGTCTCTCAATTCTACCTATGGAGACAACAATATGGATTGAACCATAAAAGCCTGGACTTGGACACTTGGTGGATGACCATTTGCAATCTGAATGAAAGCATTAAAGTATAGAATATTTAAGCATTGTTGAAGCCATGATAAAGTAGTTCTAAGACATGAAGAGGGAATAATCTGCTAATTGATGATAAAGTATCAATCCTTCTATCTTGAGTAAAAAGAAGAAGAGCACCATGACAGGGGGAGTCACAAACTCATGAATATCTACCATTCATGAAGAATAGAAGCAGTTTGATAGGGGGAGTCCCAAAGCACTCCTTTTCCATTGATGTCAAAGGGGGAGAGAAGAATAATATTTCCATCAATAACCAAGGGGGAGATTGTTGACCTAGGTTGTCATTGATGTCAATATAGCAATATTCTAGATATTAGAGAATGACATGAAGCCAATTAGATCCATGAAGAGACAGGAGCAAGGCCATCAGATAGCCAACCCATAAGCAAGAGGATTTACCAAATGAGGCATATCAAAGCATATCACAGGATATCAGAGCAAGAGAGGCATTCATATATGCAAGGAGGCCTTTGAAAGACACATTGGAGCAAGAGGAGCTACAAGAGGAGACACATATATATGTAATATATATATGCCAAGACTGAGTTCTCAAAGCTACAGGAGGAAACAGATCAAGCAGAATAGAGCATATATATATGCCATATATATGCCAAAGAAGAACAAAGCCATGGGAGGGAGCACACAGAGCTATTAGATCCACAAAGGAAGCAAACAGAGGTTTTGGGAGCAAACAGAGCTGTCAAAGCTACAAAGGAACCATATATACATGCCATATATAAGCATAAACAGAGCCATACCGAAGGAGCATAAATAGAGCTATCGGAGGAGCAAAGAGGAGCAGACAGATCCACATATATATAATATGCCAAAGAAGAGGAGCACATAGAGCAGATGGAAGAAACAGAGAAACAAAGCCAGTGGAGGCATGCAAATGAGTTATCGGGAGCAATCGGGAGCGGAACTCATATATATATATACGTTATCGGGCCTGTAAAACCCATGTATGCAAGTTTTAACATTATCGGCGGTTAAAAACCATATAAATATGCATTTAACGCAAACGAAGGCTTATACATATATGCATTTACCCATCAGCAGCAAAAACATAGTTATATGGTGTTTAACACTATCGTAGGGCAAACGAAGGCCAAAACATATATATATGGCAAACACACTATCAAAGGAGAAGTAGATATATATATATATATATCGGCATATCGGCATATCGACATATATATGTATATCGGCGACAACACTAATCGGCGGTTCGACTATGTGCCACCACCGAAACCTTTGATTGCAATAATGTACACAGACCCACTGCGTCATTGTATTAGGGTTGAATGCAATATTGCATCCCCCCTATCGGGACTCTCACATCGCAATACCCAAAGGGTTGTCCTCCTACTGTGCATCGATTACGATAATGCATGTGGACCCAATTAAACATTATAACTTGGCTCAATGTTATATCACATTGGCACTTCAGGAGCGGTGTTACAGTGTGTCAAGTGGACCATTGCGATCATCAATAGTGATTATTGAATTGGCAATTCAAAGCAAAGTGGTGGGTCGGCCGTCAGCCATTGGCAAAGTCATAGGTCCAATACATAAAAGATCCCCAGGAGTCACAAATCGCTACTTGTGATTTAAGTGCGGACCTGATGCAGAAATAAATATGGGTATAATACACCCTGAAGTCCTCCCTTCAATCCTTTCGATTGTTTTGCCCGTTTTTTCCTGTGTTACCGTGTTTTTGGCTTGCGAAAGGCCTATGATAGTTGTTCTGATGGTTCAGAAGGCTAAACGTTAGTTAAAAAGGGTGAATCATGGCGATTATGATTGTGATAGGATGTAGTTGTCTATTAAATGAAGTGGTCCCTGTGTATGCCTACTATCATGAGAAAACAGGAGTGTTGTTACAATTTTGATAGATGTGTCCTCTGAGTATGACTTGTTTCTCGCAATTGATTCAACGTGTCCTATGAGCATGAATAAATAGAGGAAACTAAAAGCTGGGAAGCTGAAGAAGCAAGCGAGCCTTGAGGAAGTCTAAGAGGTAGTGTAAGTGAAAACGAATGGATAGAGGCATGGCAATGTATAAAACAGTAAAAATAGAGAACTATGGGTGTGGTTGTGGTGTTGAAGAGTTGAAGGTTGTTGTAGCTATTGAACGCTACTGAAACAGTTGGAGATAACAAAGGCAGCGAGAGGTATGTGGAATGAAAAAGAAGACAAAAGGTAGAGAACTGTGTGGACACAGTGCTATTTAAGGCTATTAAATGTTGTTGAAAAAATGGAAGAAATAGGGGCAACCGCAAGTCCAGTTGAATAGAGGGAAGCTAAAGGTCCAGTAGGACAAAAGGATAACAAAGGACCAGCTATGTATTAATTAGGTACAAAATGCACCTTGAAGAACAATTTTGTTATGCAACAAGTAAAGTTTTATCTGACATCATTTCAAAGGAGCAGTAGCCAACACTGGTATTAAAGCATATGTGAATGTATTTCTGAGAAGTAAGATTGCAATAGCAGAGAACAATGAGAAGTATGATTGCAATAGCAAAGAATAGTGAGAAGTAGCCACACCTGCAGCATTTACTGTGACTGGTAGAATAGAGGCTTGAAACAGAGAATTGATTCTTGTGTAGAGCTTGGTTGTCATTGATGATGTTGCATGGAGACTACAGTGGAGCTATAAACAAACATAACTCAATAATGAAGAGCTCTAAGAGCAAAATATCACTATCAAATGTTCTTTGACAAGATTGGGTCGGAACCCTTAGGGCTGGCGCCCCAGAAGTAAGTAGGATAGGAGTCCTTGAGGTTGATAACTTAGAAGTAAGTAGGATAGGAGTTCTTGGGGCTGGTGCCTTAGAAGTAGAGGGATTGGAGTCTTTGGGACTAGTGTCTCAGGTACTAGAAGGATTGAAGTCCTTGGGAGTTGGTGCTCCTAAGTCCAAGATTGGTGTCTTGGCGAAATAGACTTGGTGCTTTAGAGTTTGGAGCCTCACCAAAGTCTGAGTTGGAGCTTGGCAATTGATTGCAACCATCCATATATTGTATCTATTTTACTGCACAGTTTATATTAATAAAAGAATTTATTCTTGTTGTTCATCTTGTCTTCTGAATATATATGTTTTAACTGGTAAAACAATATTCGAAAAAAGAAATACCGATTTACCCCCCCTCTTAATATTTCCAACATTTCTTTCTTTTGTAAATATTCATGCTCCTTATATGGCTATGTTGTCTCTTCCCGCATTTACCATAGGTTTACCAGTTTGGTTGTTTTCAACTTCCTTTATTTCGAATGTCTCTACTACTCCATAACCAAGTTCTCCACCTGAACAACATCAACCTCAGGTTGATCCTCAAGTTAACCCTTTTCCTTCTTCACCCATTGTTTCTTCTTCCCTCTCTTCTTATTCACTTGGTGAAAGTTTTGATTCTAGTAACTAGGAAGCTAACAAGAAAAAGAAAAAGGAAGCTCAAGAAGAAGAAACCAAATAAGCAAAGGGGAAACCAAGCGACCATTATTATGCATGCAGTTAATGTTCAGAAACCTTCTAACAATCCCCATAAAGTTAAATTCCCTTTAAATATTTGTAAGGGCGACCAACTTCTTAGAGATTGCAATAGTATTCCATTGGTATTAGAAGTGTGGTCCATAGGTTCACATTAACCCTTGTCATCAACTTCTGGAGATCATGTTGGTGATTAACCATCAACTATTAATAACAAGGGTTTTGGGAAAAGGGTAAATTCAAGTTTTCCTATAGGTTATGTGAAGGGAATCATCTAATTCACCTTTTCCCTTATATCGATGAAGCATCAAAATTATTGGAAAATCTTACTATTTCACAACAACATCTTCCAACTAGCTACTGAAAGCTTTCCCCTAATCTTCCATTAGTTGATGAGATGATTGATCCAACTCCATCTACAATCAATCCCACTCTCTCTGAATCTATGAGTCCGCTTCCAACCAACCATTGGTTGAAAAAATAGTTGAGTCAATTATATATTCAGTTTAGACTGAATTTCATATCACTTAGGTTCCTTTTTTTACTTCAGATCATGTCGAACAAGGGGGAATTTCTCTCGTTCCTACATAACCCCCTCCAAGTGATTAGGTCATTTCTTTTGATTGGAATCAATTGATAGAAGCTTGTCTCCCCTCTTACATGCCTTTCCAAGTCATGGTCAAGTCTTTTGATAATAATCTATATCACATTGTTATTGGTGAGGGTGCTTATGTTAGTACTCTATCCTCGACTACTTCGAAATATTTGGGTTCTCGTCAGCTTATTTCCATTACTCAATTTTTTTTTACTTTTAACAGGAGAAACAATGAACCTTTAAGGATCCTTCCTCAATTTCATATTACATTGGAAGGAAAAACTATATGTATTGATGTTATGGTAGTCCAAGGCCCCTTGGATTTCATTTTTCTCCTTAGGCGAGACTATGTTTATGCCATGAATATTTTCATGTCCACACTCTTTCTGTTAGGTCCCTATAATACTAATATATCCCCCTTATTGTTATTTTTGTGCCCATGTAGCCCCTATATTGTTATTTTTTCCCCATATAAGCCCACTATTGTTATTGTTGTGACCTTACATTATTATTGTTATGTAGGCTCTGATTATATTGTGACCCTTAGACTCATATCTATATAAATAATGTTTTTTCATATCATACAAGAATTGTTTCATTTATGTAATGTAAAGGAGGTTTCCCCCTTGAAGAGGATAATTTTGAAGTCGTCGATCTATCTTTTCTGTGGGCTGGTTGCATAACATTTGGTATTAGAGCTTTGGATTCTAGGGTTTCTCTTCTTCAAACATGACATCTTGGAAGTTTCAATATAACATGTTTTCTACAAGGCTTCAGAAGATGAAATTTTTACCACATAGAGACAAAATCGCGATGAACGTTTTGTGCAAATTTGAGATCTTGGTCTACTATACTTCCAGAAATATTATATGAGGAAGTTATGGTTTTTGCAGGCTCCAAAATTCAATCTCAAACATGTGACTTAGGGAAAATCGTCATAACATTCGTTTCAGGCATCGGATTTGAATTCTGTAAAAGGTGATTGAAATTTCAGAAATTGTAGCTTTTTGTGTATCAATTTCAAGGCTGAAGGTTGAAACAATGACACGTGGCATCCTGTACAACTTCAATCTATTGAACCAACCCATAATCAGGGTATCGTGGGAGATTTGACATAAATATTTCTTGAAAAATCCAATCTTGATCAGAATTGTGGGGTTGGAACGAAGACTAAGAGAGCTACCACAAGAAGAAATTATAGAACTTGGAGATCCAAAATTATAGAGTTACAACCATTTCAAGATCAATCTCCTAAAAGCAAGAAAAAGGTGTGTATGTTTTTTTAAAATTGCATAAATTTTGTTTGAAAAATCAGTTTGAAGTGATTCTAAGGGAATATTGAAGCATAGATATTAGTATTTGATTCTAAAATTCCTCCTAAGAAAAAAAAATTCTACACACATTAATCCCTAAGAAAGCTCTACTATGACACATGAAGAGGAAGAATTGCAACATGATATCTCAAAATTACGGGACCAAGTGCAAGAAATTTTTCTCCTACAAAGAGCAACCAAAGATGGTTTAAAAGATGACATAGATGGTTTAAAAGGAGACATAGATGGTTTAAAACATGACATTAATGGTTTAAAAGAATACATATGAGGTTTGAAGGAAGGTTTGACAAAGTTCTTGCAAGAAAGGCTTTCCAATGGTGACAAGGTAATCCATCAAAATCATGACAAGGACAAAAGGAATATGAATTACAATTTTAGAGACTCCAATGTGGGGTTTAGGAACCACCACATTTCAAATATTGATATGAGGAATTTTGATGGCAAGAATCTGGTGACATGGATACTACAAATGGAGAAATATTTTGATCTACAGGATGTGCAACCCTCACAAAAGGTGCATATTACATCTTTATATTTTGAGCCCAATCAGTTTGTATTGTATAGATGGATTTGTTCTCGTAAACCACTTGTCACCTAGTCAATTTTAAAAAGGAAATGATAGCATATTATGAAGATACAAAGACAAACACCATCTTTGGCCAGTTGATAAATCTCAAACAAAAGGGTTCAATGGTGAAGCACATTGAAGACTTCCAAAAATTGAATATTAGGGTAACCAATATACCAAACGAGCATAGGATTGATGTCTTCATAGGGACTTTAAAAGATAACATCCAACATTAGGTTCACCTTTGGGAACCTTATTCATTAGAGAAGGCATTCAGGGTGTCAAGAAAAATTGAAAGAAAAAAATGGCAACAAGGAAGTCAACCACTCACAACCATAAAGATGGAAGAGTTGTTGCTCCTATTCTTCCACAACCTATAAGGTTGACACCACAAAAATTGGAGCAAAAAAGAGAAAACTGGATTTGCTACGTTTGTGATAGAAAATACACTAAACATCATAAGTGTGCTAAGAAGAAATTATTTTACATAGATTGTGAAGAGGACGAAGAAAAGGAACAAGAAACATCAAAAGAGGAGGATATACACCAAGAACCAACCCTAGCAAAAGAAGAAATGAATCTGACCATATCTTGTAATGCATTGGCAAGAATTACCACTCCTAAAATTATCAAGATAGAAGGATACATCAAGAAAAAAAAAGTAATAGTGTTGATTGATTCGGGTAGTACCCATAATTTATTCATTGTAAGATAACCAGGGAATTGAATTGCTTCGTATATCTAGCACCAGAGTGTCAAGTGATAGTTGCAAATGGAGGAACTATAAATTTCTCTAGAAAGTTCCATAATATCAAGTTAACCATGGGGGAATATGTATTTAATAGTCCAATGCTTTCCATTCTAATTGGTGGTGTTGATGTTGTACTAGGAGTCCAATGGTTACAATCTTTGGGGATGATAACTTTCGATTTTCAAGAAATTCTTTTGGGAAGGAAAGGAAGTTGAATTAAGGGGTATCATAGGGAAACCAAGAAATATAAACAACTCTAATGAATTGACAAAGATTTTGAAGAAATAACACCGAGTGTAATTTCACAATTATGCTCACTAGGGGTTCAAACATCAAAATCATCTATTTCTCCATATCTCCAAAAGGTATTGGACAATCATTCCAAGGTGTTTGAGACTCCCAAAGGCCTCCCACCTATTTGTGATCATTATCATGTGATTCAGTTGATTCCAGGAATTCTTCCTCCAAACATCAGGCCTTACAAATATCCTTATGCCCAAAAGAGTGACATTGAACGTATGGTTACATAAATGCTAGAGGTTGGTATAATTCAACCTAGTCAAAGTTATTTCTCTACTCCAGGAGTATTGGTGCACAAAAATGATGGATTATGGTGTATGTGTCCAGGTTATAGGGAGCTCAACAAGATCACTATTAAAGATAAATTTCCCATTCCTGTCATTGATGAATTACATGGAGCAATTTACTTCACAAAGATGGATTTTCGTTTAGGATATCATCAAATTCGAATGAAGAATGAATACTTTTAGAAAATTATATATTATAGAGCAATGGAATACATAAAATATTGTAGAAATATAAACACATAAAACAAGAGACACACAGATATACGTGGTTCACCCAATATGGGCTATGTCCGCGGAGAATCAACTAATCCTTTCTTTTATATTATTCAGCAAAATGAAGAGATACATCCTAAAGCAGATATGTTGTAATTCCCTCTTTGCTCTCACACAATCTCCTCTCACTTTCTCATTCAAAACATAGATCTACATAGACACAATACAATTCCCTCATATATAGCAAGGGGTTGCCTTCTAGGGCAAAAAACCCTAAATTAAACATAACTTCTACTGTCAGATCTTTGCCTAATGAACAACCCAGATTGACTACGAAATTACAACATTTTACAAGGAAATTGTACATCTATCTTTTAGCTTCGGGGGCACTGCCCCCAATCCCCTGCCAGGGGGGCTCCAAATAATCGTTGTCGGGCCCCCCAAGGCGGCACACATTTATGTGTGGCGTTGCTGCCACATTATGAATTGGGGTCCAATGCGGTGATACCTATGAATAAAGAAGATAATCAAGCTCCACACCCAAAAAATACATTCAAAACTCATGAGGGTCATGAGGGTCATTATGTATTTTTGGTCATGCCTTTTGACCTTACTAATGCACCTTACACATTTCAAGGTTTGATGAAATCATTTTCAAACCCTGCCTTAGAAACTTTTTGTTAGTATTTTTTGAGGATATAATAATTTACAACAATTCTTGGAAGGATCATGTTCAACATGTTGACAGGGTGGTCAAGCTATTGGAAGAGAAACAATTACATGCAAAAACATCCAAATGTTTCTTTGGAGTACAGGAGGTGGAATATTGAGTCATATTATATCTCATGAGGGTTTTAAGGTAGACCCTAACAAAATTAAAGCCAGGGAAAATTTTAAGGATGGAAATTTATCTTAATGTTTAGAAACCTTGGCGAATCCGAGTAGTCCATAATATGAAATCTATAAAATGTTTGGAGATATTTTTGTAACAATATTCAAATTTAATAATATTTTTATATAGTATATATATAATTTTTTGGTGATTTTTAGGGTAAAATAATTTCATTCTATAAAATATGGGCGAATCATTTTTATAAAAAAAATGGAAATTAACGAATCATTTTTTGGAAAAAGTATAGAAAATTAGCCCATGGGAAAATATTAGCCCCTAAAATTCTCCCTGATTAAAGCATTAAGGAATGGAAAATCACCACAGCCATAAAGAATCTTCGAGTATTTCTCGGGTTGACAGCATATTATTGCAAGTTTGTTAAGAATTATGAGAGAATAGTAGAACCTCTAACATAATTACTGAAGAAAGATGCATTTTCTCTGACTCTAGAAGCAACGAAGGCCTTTGAACATCTTAAAGAGGTAATGTGCCAAGCACTGATCCTAACTATGCCAAACTTCAAAAATACTTTTATTATGGAATGTGATGCTTCAGGAAACATAATTGGTGTTGTTTTAATGCAAGAAGGAAGACCCATTTCTTTTGAAAGTCGTTCAATCAAAGGAAATATTTACACAAACCTATTTATTAGAAGGAAATGTTGGCGATACTACATGCACTAAAGAAATGGCGACCTTACCTAATGGGAAGACACTTCAAGGTACAAACAGGTCATGATAGTCGTAAATACTTTTTGTGACAAAATTATCTTGAGAAGAGCAGCAAAAATGGGTGACAAAGATGTTGGGTTATGACATTGAAATCATCTACAAAAAAGGGAAGCAGAATGTTATTGTAGATGCACTCTCAAGAAAGAATGAGGATGTGGAAGAATTGCTTTGTGCCATTTCTATTATCCAGCCTAAGTGGATAACTGAAGCAAGCGAGGAATGGAAGAATGATGAAGAGGTGTGGTCACTCATTTAAAAGTTGTAGCAAGATCCTAGTACATCTATACATTTAGTTGGAAAAATCATTCATTCTGGTACAAAGATCACTTACATATTTGTAAGAATTCACAACTCAAACAAAAGATTCTTTTGGAATTGCACACCTCTCCCTTAGGACAGCAGTCAAGATTTTTAAAATCTTACCATATGGTCAATAGGAATTTTTTTGTGATGTCCTTAAATCTGATATTCAAAATTTTGTGGCAGAATATTTGGTTTGCCAACAAAATAAAGTTGAGACAATTAAGACCCAAGGTCTATTACAACCTTTAGCCATTGCAAGTTAGCGTGGGGAGGAGGTATCAATGGATTTTATCACAAGTTTACCCAAGTCTGAAGGAAAGAGTGTTGTCATGGTGGTAGTTGATAGACTTACCAAGTATGCACACTTTTGTGAATTATCTCATCCTTTTAAAGCTAGTATAGTTTCTACTGCATTTATGGAAACAATTCAAAAGATTCATGAAAATCCAAAGATTATAGTAAGTAATAGAGATGCCATTTTCACTGGAAATTTTTGGACGGAATTTTTTTCTTGTATTTGTACTCAATTAGCTCATAGCTCATCTTATCATCCTCAATCTGATGGGAAAATTGAGATAGTGAACAAATGTTTGGAAGGATATTTTTGTTGCTTTATATCTAATAAAAAAACACAATGGGTCAAGTGGTTACCTCTATCTAAATGATGCTATAACACTTACTGCCATACTGCAGCAAAAATGACCACATTTATGGCACTTTATGTATATCATGCACCATCCATCACATCATATTTAAGAGAAAATTCTAAGGTTCAAGCAATGGAAGATCACATCGAGCATCAACAAAAAGTTCTCCAACTCTTAAAGGATAACCTCAGTCTGTTGCAGAATCGAATAAAACAACATGCATATCATCATCGCAGTGAAATAAGTTTTGATGTAGGTGACTGGGTATTTTTACGACTACAACCATACAAACAAATGTCAATCAAGAAAGCTATGAAGGATAATAAATTATCACCCAAGTATTACGATCCTTACAAGGTGTTGCAAAATATTGGTACTATGGCATACAAATTGGAGTTTCCTGCATCTTCCTAAGTACACCTAATTTTCCATGCTTCATGCTTAAAGAAGGTTATTGGTGACAAGCTTCCAATTCAAGCAATGTTGCTAGAACTTGATGAAGAAGGAAAAATTATATTTGAACCTAAAGCAGTCATGGAAACAACAACCCGACAATTATGAACTCGATCAATTTCAGAGTATCTCATTAAGTGGAAGAACTTACCCACTGAAGATTCCACATGGGAGGATCAGAAATTAAACAAATGCATCCAGAATTACTCAAGCGTTGATGACAACACTTTTTGAAGGAGAGGGGCATGTTAGGTCCCTATAATACTAATGTATCCCCCTTATTGTTATTCTTTTGCCCATGTAGCCCCCATATTGTTATTGTTGTGCTCCATAGAAGCCCACTATTGTTGTTGTTGTGTCCTTACATTATATTGTTATGTAGCCTCTGATTATATTGTGACCCCTTAGAATCCTATATATACAAAGGAGGTATTGTCATTTGTATCATACAAGAATCATTTATGTAATGTAAAGGAGTTTTCCCACTCGAAGAGGATAATTTTTAAGTCGTTGATATATCCTTTATGTGAGCTGGTTGCATAACACTTTCAAGTGATGTCTTTCCCACATGTTGGAAAATTTGTGACTATTGACCAACTTTCATATTTTAGCCCTGATTTGACTTCCAACCATTCAACTTCCCTAAACGTTCCTAATATGAAAGTAGTATCCCCCTCTCCACATGTCAATTATGTGACAACTTGTTCCATTCTTGCATCTACCAACAAAGAAGAGCCTATCATTGTTTGTTCGATTTCTATCCCTTTTGTATCCTTTGATATGTTTTCCTATTAGAGCATTGGGCTTCCATATGATGAAAACCTCTTCGAAGCCATGGCCTCTTGGGGGCCATGATCAAGGTAAATATCGCCTTGAGAATTATTCTTTTATTGTGTCAAGCTCGTTAAAAAAATGAAATATGTCACCTTGAGCATAGTTTTTCTTTCTTTTAAGCTCACATAAAAATGAAACAACCCTAGGAGCATAGTTCTTTTACTATGTCAAGCTCGTTAAAAGATAAAATAGGTCACCATGAGTATAGTTTCTTCTATGTTTCAAGATCGTATAAAAATGAAACAAACCCCCCTCTAATTGATTTGAGTCTTAGACTAGAACTCGTTAATTTTGATTTTAGTTTTTCTCATAGATGAACCTTTGTTTCATCTACCCATATCACATGATCCTATTCCTTCCATCCTGGTGAACATATTTCTATTAGTAACCAGCAGTCTATTTGGGTCCATGAGAAGAGTTGGTAGATGAAACGAAGCTAGGGGGAATGCCTCTACCATTATGTAGGGGGAAATGTATTTATATCAAGCATAGTTTTTTCTCTATTTCAAGCTTGTGTAAAAATGAAACTACTCTCAAGCATAGTTTTTCTTTGTTTCAATATTGTGTAAAAATTAAACATATTCCAAATTTAGTCTTGGTATCCTTGTAGTCATTTTTATTATCTTTACAGAATCCCTCCTTTTGACCTGCCATGACCTAGAATTGGATTGGCCCCTTGCCCTATTATTTGTCATATTTTTGGATTTACCTTGGAAGGATTCCACAATTTATCCCTCGTGATTTCCACTTTTTATCATCATGTTTCTGCAAGATGAGCCTTGGTTTTCTCATTCCATCATCACCATCTACTTGTCCAGTCATTCACTTTCACTTGGTGTTTTACCCTTTCCTGGAGGAACCGTTGCGATGAGTGGTCTTATTAACCTTCCTCTTGACCTCTACATGTTTTGAGCAGTTCCATCATGACTGAGACCATTTTCTACCCTTTATACCACTTGTTCTTCTGGGAGGATTTTCCTTTAAGCTTTTTCAGACTCCAAAAATATGAAAAGATTGTGGAGCACTTGTGTCTTTCGAGCCCATTAAATTAAATGAAAGGACATCTACCCAGTATAAGTTTAACCCTTTTTTGGACTGGATGGACTATTTTTTAAGAAGGAATACTTTAGTCAAACATGGCTAAAAGGTTCTCATGGGTATTGTTTTATGCTTTTTTGGGCCCAAGGGACTAAATTTATGAAAAGGAACCTCTTGGATTTTTCTTTTCGCATCTTCTTCAAACTCTCTAAACATGAAAAAGATATCGATTTATAAGTTCATTGGACTCATAAAAACATAAACAACATAGGAATCATTAAACATGATGAGACTGAACTACTCATTCCCTAGGTTCATTAAAGATACTCATAAGGGTTCATCTGAAGGATGAACTTATAGATCAAGCATATGTTAACCTAATCAACCTTGTTAAAAATAAATATGTACTTGAGAGTAATGGTGGGGAAATTGGGGAAATGATACATAAAACCTATTTATGGCACTGAGTCACTCTTGAACATGACACTCTTTCACCTCAGTGACTATTTTGGGTTGGGGAATCTACTTGCCTCTCTATTGGTCACACCTCATTGAAAGCCTTCTTGATGGGTTTTTGAGTCAATGCTTCTAAATCCATAAAAAAATTTCTAATATGTTCAAGAGAAGTCCACCCTCAGTTGACATCTGCTATAATACTTTAAGCCTTCTTTCATGTTTCTCGCCCTTGAACCAACTCTAAATCATCACATTCTATCTCGAATTTTAATACATGTTTCGTGTCATTGATGGGCGATACATTAACGCCCTCCTGTGATGGGTCACTTCCTATCGGCATCAGCACATTATCTAGGAAGTTGACTTAGAAAATACCTTTAGTTCCTTGGAACTTGCATACCTCAATGGCAAGTCTCCTCACTTTCAACTTCAAGTTCTCATCATTGGCCTTTGACCAGAAGATTTTTTATGGTGTTCGACTTCAGCTCATTTATTCACACCTCATTGATTGCACTTAGTACCTTGAGGGCCATTTTCATTATAAGTGGTTCCTCTTGCATATGTTAATGAAATTCATCATTGGTCGGTAATCAGATGGTGTCTACCATGTTCGGCTCTAACACATATATTCACATGGTTAGATTCGTACTGTTGAGTGACAAGGTAGAAGACCCCAGATCTAGTTTCATCCATCCGGGTTGTGATTTCAGGATTCATACAAGATCTAAAAAGTATGATGGCTGTGGTCATATAGAAATTCATCCAAGCATGGGTCCACTATATGTAATCAATGGACATGACTTTGATCATTGTACATGTAAAATGGCTTATATGTTGAGTATGGGTATGCCTACCTCAATGATGATATCATGATGATAATGTATTGTAATAGTCAATTGATGATCTCAACCAGTCGACTCTTGATCCAGACTTTTCCATGGTAAAACACTTTAGTCCTCACCCACAATTTCTGACTTTGTACTTTAGGTGACAATTTATTACAGGTCATTTTATTGCATCTAAAAAAATGGCCTTAACCCAAATCTATCATCATCCATTTCCACTTCACAATATGATCCCCTATAAATCCAAAAGAATTCACTTTCGAGAAGTTACAAGCATCCTAGATTACATTAGCTAAAAACCCTAATTTTGTGGATCATTGCACTTGCCTCTAAGACAGGCTACACTGGCATAGGATGCACACATGGAAACTACGTTAGCCGCGTAGGTTGCTTTCATAAAAAGTGCGATGAACACCTAGAAATGAGGAAAAAAAATGAAGTTTCTCTCTCTAGAAGCTTCAGGAATGGTTTTAACTATTTTCTGTTAGATCAGATCTCGAACTCCTACTATTGAGGTCTTATCTCTTATCTCGTAAAACTTACCTCCCTCTAATGTGGATGTAAGCCCTAGAATGTAAATCCAAAACCATGTCATTTACACTATAAATTAACTGCCTCCATAGAGTCCGGGTTGGCTTTTAGAGACTTTGAATTATATCCTTATGTTGCTCATTTATGTCTAGAGGTCCATAATCCATCCATGTGCTTGAGTTGTGATTGAAGGTTTACTATTGTGGCAAAGGAAGGACAAGCGAGCTGGGAGAGATTCACAAGGTCAAGGCCTACAAGGGTTGCAATCTTTTCTTGTTAGTATTAATACAAAAATGCATTGTTTCTCCTATACTTATGTTTTTTTTATTCATATGTAGAACATGAATCCTTGAATTCTTGTTTAGAGTTGTTTGTATACGTTATTCTTATGTTTTGGTTCTCTTTCTTATTTTGGATGATTTGCAAGTTCCAGTTATAGAAATTGGAGTTGGAGTTGGAGCTAACAAGCTGGGAGAAGGAGGAAGCTTGCAATGGATTCCAAGTAGGTTTTCTTCCCATATTTCAAACATCTCTAAGGACATCATTGTAGTTTTGTCTTGGTTGTTTATAGACTAAGCCACTAGGTCTAGGGAGATTTCTTTTGTCCTCAGAAGGAATTTATCCCCAAAACAACATTGGTGTCACAACCACAGTATCAATTTTCTCATTCTCATCAAGATTTTGAACTATTGGCATGTCACTTTCCCTTGTGGTTGGTTCTTGTGTTTCAGTCACAATGTCAATAGCCTCAATTATGAAAAGTTCAATTGCTTTGATCGTGGTTGGTTATTGAGGGACATCCTTGATATCATTTTCTTCATCACCCAAAGTTGTAATATCAAAACCTTTATTTTTGCCATGTTCTTGTATGACCAACACTCCATTTTCCTCATTTGTAGCTAGTCCTTATCTAAAAGTTGTGATTTATACTTCTTTGTTTGTGTTAGGTTCTTGTGTCACTGACACTTCCTTTGTTTGATCTTAGACTTGTGTGATCCATTATTATAATTAGACTGTCTTTTGAATTAGTCACATTATTAAGTTTTGTTCAACGTTTCGAACGATTTAATGTGGTCCATCCTTAGGACAAGGGTGAAAAAATCAATCAATCCAAAAGTTTAAAGGAATCCATGTGACTCATGTATGGTCATTACTTAGATGAAAGGAAGCCCTGAAGTACAAAATAATTCTCTCTTTCTACTAACATAATGATTAAAGGGAATATCTAATCAATTTATTTAGGTCCTCAATACTAATAAATTGAGAGCACAATAAGATCTAATAAACTGAGAGCACAACAAGATCTAATAAATTGAGAGCACAACCAGATCTCAAAACAGCTCTTAAAGGAAGGATTTTCTCTACTTGAGAATTATGATTCCTTGGAAGGAGTACACAATGACCAAACAACCATTTTACACCAAGTTTCTTTTAGTAATTTGTGAACTCCTTTTGAACCTATAATTTCTTAATACACAAGATTGTTAAAATTTATTATTTGTATCAAATTATTTGATAGATAATATATACCATATTATGAATGTTGTGTCTTTTTATGAATCTATAGTAAATTTTTTTAAAGAAAATTATCTCTCTCTCTCTCTATATATATATATATATATATATATATATATATATATATATATATATATATATAATTGTATTAAACATTTTCTTTAAATAATCCTTTTTTAAATTGTATTAAAACATTTAAATAATTTATTTTTGTTTATCTAAAATAAAATATAATTTTCTTTTTATAAAAAAATTAAATTAATTATCTACCCGAGAAATTTTAATTTCCATTAAAAAATAGAGAATCTTCTCTTGTTTTGACATACTCTTCATCCTTGTTTTCGCGCAGAGAGCCTCATTCTACAACGCAGTATTCATATTCTACAACGCAGTATTCATTCTACAACGCAGTATGATGTGTAAGGTCTGTGATCAAAGTTGAAATTTTGCTCATGTTGGCAAAAAAAACAAAAAAAATTAAATAACTATACAAAACATGTAAATAATATCAACTCATAAAAAATTTGCAGGTAAAGAAATTAGATCCCCTGACTCATAATAAATCTATACTTAAATAAATCTCTACTAATTTTACCTAATTTAAAAAATCAAATTTAAAAATCTTATCTAAAATTAGTATACACTTTATCTAAAGTTATTATACACTTCATCATGATTGTTCTATTTCTTTGATATACACTCCCTCTTATTTTTTTAAACTAATTTAAAAAATAAAATTTGAGAATCTCTTTTGCCATCGGCATAACACATCATCAGGATTGTTTTTAACTGAATTTTATAAAAAATTTGAATGGATAAAGCAAG
The DNA here is from genome assembly GCA_000404065.3 of Pinus taeda. Taxonomy (NCBI): domain Eukaryota; kingdom Viridiplantae; phylum Streptophyta; class Pinopsida; order Pinales; family Pinaceae; genus Pinus; species Pinus taeda. The sequence continues at coordinate 40,211 of APFE030436396.1, read as the reverse complement.
AAAATTCCAGCTGAATATGTATCATATTGATAAATAAAAGAAATTAAAAGCTGAATTTTAAACCATATAATTTTTCAACTAAATATCTCAACTCTTTGTAGATGGTGGGACCGAATGTTGGTAGAATGGAAACATCTTTCCAGTCCTTTATTTTTCGTTAAAGTGGGACACATGTACACAGCCTGGCCGCAAGGTTATCTACTCAAGTCTGTTTGTTTATTCATAGTTTTAATGAATTTTATATAATATTTTCAGTTTTGTTTTATCAGGCTCTCTGGTGATAAATTCAACAATATAATTTATGATATTGTATATAGTTCTGTCTATGAATTAACTAGGTCTTGGAATATTCGGACCTTGTCCGTAGCAAAAAGCCAGTCTCCAACTCCATACCGTCTGCCATAGAATTTTATACAAGACTTTTCACAAACCTCTGTGAGTTGAAACAATGGCGAGCAATCAAAACCGCAGCAGATGTAGGTTGAGTGTGTTTCCTTTATTTCATCGGTGGCGACCAGCTAGATTCAAATATTCAGGATCCTCTGGCAAGCTGAAAAACGAGTAAGTGAAGGTGAAGTGAAGGACCAAGTTGCGGCCACGATCAAAAGAAGAGAAATTCATGGCGGGTGAGAGTAGGTGAAGTGAGGAAGCTTTTGAGTTATCCATTAAAAGGCCTCAGGAGATCATTTTCAGGATTCGTGGTCTCATCCTCAAAGCGTGCTCAGCAATCCTCTGCAGGATACCTTTCTGGATGTCACAGGGGTGTGTTAAATACAACTCGATCGGGGTCCTGTGAGTTTCATTCTGATGAGTCATATCCTGCAGAATTTAGTCATAAATATGTGAAAAAATAGCTTGAAAGCAACAATTTCTGCATGAATTAAATGCCCTTCAAGAGAATTGAGAAGGGTCTCAGTGGCATTTATTCACTCGGCATATTGATGGTTCACTTGAATAATTTTGGGTCCCAGACCAGGATCTAAATGCCTGATTATTCATACAGTGGTTTCCTGGTGCATTTAACCATAGATTGTGACTAGTCTCAGGAATATAGTGCCCTGTTATTGATACAGCATGTTTCCGGTACACTCGATAGTAGGTGTGTGCCTACAATGAGCAAATAATTGGTTCGAAGTGACAATTTATATACTTGAACTATTAATCAAGAGAATTCTGCAGGAACCATGTGACTGTTATTGAGGGTCTTTTTGACAACAGGTATGCGTCTCAGATCAGCTAACGTATATTGATGGCTCATTTGACAGTACGTTCATGCCCCGAGTCAGGAAGCAGTGCAGGCTTTCCATTCTGCAAGGTGATGGTGATGGTTAATTTGGCAATGGTTTTATAGGGAGGTAAGTCTGTTAGTTTTTTTCCCTGTTTATATATATATTTTGCTTAAAAATGATGTTTACAAAGGTTATGTAAAAGGAATGGATTGTCCAGCCTGAGAGGTATCTATTCCATTAAAATCATTTAAAGATTACAGACATTTTCATCCTTCATAACTCAACACCATACCGGTGGGGTAGATCATAGTGAGGATGAAACCCTGGTCTGATGACTTATCAGACCTCCCTTGTCTGCCCCGGCCCATCCCCATGCTATGGTTGGCTGGTTGGCTGGCCAGGCAAGGAGATTCTGACTTCACAGTTTCAAGGGTTATTGGAATTTGGATATATGAAATGTTAAGGTGGTTCAGGTAAATTTAACTTTGTTGGTTTCGCCTATGGTATATATCTTTAATGTAACGCCAAACAGCTCCATGTTAATTTGTCCCAGTGGCCATTGGGAATGCAGCAACAATGTCTTTAGACACCACCACTTTTTTTGGTGCTCTGTGATCTTAACAATTGGAATCAGAGCAAGTGTTCATGAACATAAACACAATATAGAACTAATCACACAACATGACCAACACCCAGAAATACCTTGGGAAAACTCCAACTTTGGGGAAAACCCAACTAACAGAGTTCTATTAGTCCTTTTCCAAAACCCTGGCCAAGCCGGCTAGGGAGGCCACACTTGTTCAACCCTTGGCCCCTTACAATGGCTAAGGGTTGAGCAAGTTTGGGTTCCCAGGCTGGCTTGGCCAGGGTTTTGACAAAGGACTAATAGAATTTTGTTAACTGGGTTTTTTCAGGGTTGGGGTTTTCCCAAGATATTTCATATTTGTGTTGTGTGATTGATTTTATATTGTGTTCATGATTATGTTTATTTACCTACCTTTTATACATAACATGAAAGTACCAACAAAATATTTAAATTTGCTCTAGAGTTGTCCAGGAAGTTTTGAGTAAAGGTATTTTTAAGACATCTTTCCCATGCATGGTAAGTGGACAGAATCTAGTCTCTAATTGATCAGCAAGATCCAATCTTGGGTAAATAATTTTTATGCAGATATCATGTTTACAATTTTTTTTTTTTAAATGAATTTGCGTTCAAAATCAGTTTAGGCTTATCCCGATCGAGCTAGATATCTTAGTTATCGCCAGACATTCTCAATTGAGAGCTTGCTTCTATTGGTAGAAGTAAATATAGGGTAGTTAGAACAGTACAGGTACACATACCATATGGCTGTGGAATTCCATACATGCACAATAATATCTTATGAGAGTGGAAAGAGTGACCTAGTGGCTTGACTTGGGTTATAAATGGAACCAGTTGTGTTTAATGCTGAAAGCATACAGGTCCGTCAGTTTGGATTTTAATACAGTAATTGCAAATTTTCAAACAAATCAAGTTTTTTCCAAATAAAACCTTGCAAGAAATTTAAGAGGTTTTTTCACTTTTGTGATAACATATCTAGTAAACTCATCCGTGTAAAGCAATATACTTAACCTAAAAATATTTAAACTGGGCCCTTCTGATACAAAACTAGGCAAACCCAACAACATTGACAACAAGATCAGTTAAACCAGAAACAAATCAAATTTACCTAGCTGCAACAGAATCTTGTTGGGCTTCATGCATGAATATGATTATTAGACATAATATGACTACTTGCTTTTGTCACCCACATGTTTTGTAAGTAATGTTTTCATCATTATCTTTGGTTTGCAAAATCATGTGGTATTTTATTATTGATTTAAGATGGAAACCTTATTTCAAGGAAATTCTTCCAGCAAAGTGACGCCATTCTATGAAATTCATTGTTATTTACGAGTACACAGTTGATGGTTTTGTACAAAACGGCCCAAGAAATTTCATTAAGGCTTTTGTTTAAGGTTTCTACATTTGTATAAACAAGGAGCCTTGCGCTGCGCAGCTTTATACATGGTGGAGAAACTCACATATTGAGAAATTTAGCACTGCACAAGGTACAGGGAATGCATGATGTTGTAAACCAACTATTTTATAAGGGAGGTGTTATGAATCCATTTAAAAAGGAACGTAGCTTTCTCAATCGACAACCGACTTAAATACAATTTGCATGGTAATGAAATTCCATTTTTGGGCTTTTGCATTTCAAAATCCAGAATGTAAATGGCTGTTTTCGGGCTTTCTGCTGAAGACTTTGAACGAGTTTCTTCTGAATCAACACCCGTCTTGATTATTAACCAAATATCTTGTCTGTTAAAATTATTCTGGCATTATTTACATTTATGTTATCACTTTCCTCTGTTATTCATGCATATTAACTGCTTGGCATGACTCAGAGGCATAATTGTATTACAAATGTAATACTTTATATTAAAATAGTAGTGAAAACAAAAAGGATTATTTACATTTATGTTCTCAATTTCATCTGTTACTCATGCATATTAACTGCATGGCATCACTCAGAGGCATAATTGTATTGCAAATGTAATACTTTATATTAAAATAGTAGTGAAAACAAAAAGGATCCGGGGCATATTTTATTCTTCCTAAAATCATTTTTTGTTTTTTACTTGCTTCGCACCACTGAATGGTGTAATTTAAAAAAAAAAAAAATTATCAGTGCATCATATCGGAATAATAGAGAAGATTAGAATATTCATCTGTTACATGGAACTGCTCTTTAGAAGTGGGAAAGCCGTTCCATTGGGGTTCCCTCACTCTCGGAAGTTTTGGAACTGTATGGGAACGTTCCCTTTTCAGTGGGAGCTGCAATGAGAGCTTGGGAAAGTTCCGGGAGCTTTGAAGACTGTTTTTTCTGGAGTTCCCGAGTTCCCTACGGTTGGGGAATACAAAGCCTGTAGACAAATATTTTGAAATGCCCACAAAACATAAGCCTTTATTGAAAGCTACCTAGGAAGAAAGGCCAAAGACATCCTTAACACCAATATCCTTAATTGAGAAACTAGAGCAATCTCTTGATGAGTTAAGGAAGCGTGTGGCACCTCAATGTAAGGGCGAGTAAGGGCGATATCTCGGATGTCATGTCAAGTATTTATTTTGTTGTTTATGTATATATATCACAGAGGATTGTGTGCATATTGTATGTGGTAGTGAATGCTTAACCATTAGAGTTGCTTTACTTTTTCTCTTAAGAATAACTAGAGAAACATAGGTTAAATTGTTCCTTTGTATTTTTAAGGAAGATTGATTCAAAGACTGGTCATGTGTTAGAAAACTCATAATGAACTTGACATTTTAATATTTTATATATAGAAAAGGGAGAGACTCAGCAGGTAGAGAGACACCTAGAGAATATATTTATATATAAGGAGAGTTATATATTTAAATTGATTTTAATATTTGAATATTTTGATTTAATATTAATTTGATTATTATATAAATTATATCATTAATAATATATTTTTAATTTTTTATGATATAATATTACTACTCTAGATTAGCCATTTCCAGTAAATTTTGGGGAAACTTCTAGCCCTTCCCGACATCCGTACTCAAATTCCCAAAGTTCCCACATTCCAAAAACTCATGCAACATAGGAATATTCTAGTGACAACCAGATCTATTATATCAGTCGACCTTAACAGCATGGGTCGTGAATAGAACTTGTGATGTGCGATTGACAAAGTTGAACATGTCATTAGTAGACCACATTTTATGTTATGCTTCATTTTAAAATGTTGTTATAGAAGCTTACAGGTCATAGAACAGTTGGAGATAGGGTCCCCTGTGAACCTAACTAACAGAAAAAATGTTATTATAAAAAATAGATATATATAATTTAAGTTATAGCTTGTCAAAAGAAATGCTGGCCATTCACAGCAAAAAATACAGAGATGCAGTCACTGAGGATTTTGATCTCTAAAAATACAGAGATCCAATCATTGAGGATTCTGATCTCTAAAAGGAAAAGGTGGGAAGCAGACCTTATATATATCAGACTAACTAGCCTGAAAAATATTGATCTACGTCAAGTTTGAACACCAACTGATTTCTTATGACAAAAGTGCCAATGGAGAGAAGATGGTTATTAGATTGCTTATGACAAAGTGCCAGTTGAGAGAAGATGGTCATGAAGCAGAGCAGGATCTGTGGCAGCAGTGACACATTCAGTGATGATTTAAATATCATGGCTATGGAAATATCTAGAAACTCCAAACATATTGAGAATTATTATTATAAGAAATCTTGTGGTTATGTGAATCCAAGGAGTGTTTTGTATGTCAGGGCAATGGACCTCCACATCACATAATCTCTTAATTTGGGGCTGACAAATCTCGGGAAATATAACTCTACTTGTCAGGCACCCGTGTTCTCACTATGGCTTGGGAAGGATCAATCAGAGAGCGCAGAACTCAGAACTTAACATACAAAACTCAGAACTTGTCTTCATTCGATGGCTAAACAGGTTTTTATACACAATAAAGAACCTTTTGGAGTCTTTCTGGAGTCGGTGGCTTCTCCAGGAAGCTATCCAACTCCGCCGAATTCTAGAGGAAGCTAGATGCAACATTAATGGTGGTGGTTGGAATTACTATTGTTTTTCCAATACTCCCCCTTAATTCCAACCATATGACAAATATACAATATACAAGACATTGTAAACATACTCTTAGTTGACATGCCTACTGGTCTAAGTCTTAGTTAGGCCTACAATATAATCTTGATTTTGTACAACACATAACTTACTTCTACAAAACTCAAATTTTGCCTTCCCAAGAGGCTTAGTGAATATGTCAGCTACATTCTCATTTGTATTACCGTATATTAGAGAAATTTCTTTTGATTGGACATTTTCTCTTACAAAATGATATTGTGTGTCTATATGTTTTGACCTTGCATGACATACAGGATTGTTCCCCAGTTTGATGGTGCTTTGATTGTCACATCTGATCACTGTAGGTTCTTGTTGACCTTCACCAACATCTTCAAGTATTCTTCTAAGCCATATAGCTTCACAGGTGCCACTACATAATGCTTTATATTCTGCTTCAGTTGATGACAAGGAAACTGTTGCCTGTTTCTTACTGCTCCATGATATAGCTCCCGATCCTATATTGAAGACATATCCAGTGGTGGATTTCCTGTCAACTGGATTTCCAGCCCAGTTAGAATCAGAATGACCTGTCAATTCAACATTACAAGCATTAGTATATTCAATACCAAAATTGATAGTTCCCTTTAAGTATCGAAGGACCCTTTTTGCAGCTATCCAATGGCTTTCATGAGACTTAGCCATGAATTGACTAAGTATGCTTACTGCATAGGCAATGTCTGGTCTAGTGGTAGTGAGATAATTCAGACTTCCCACTAATTATCGATAAAATGTTCGATTCACCTCTTTTGTTCCATCATCACTTCTTAATTTGATATTTTGTTCTAATGGAGTACTCACTGCTTTACATCCATTCATATGAAATCTCTTTAGTACTTCGTTTGTATATTTACTTTGTGTGATTATGGTTCTTCCATCATCCCTCCATACTTCTAGACCTAGACAATAATGCATCTCACCAAGATCCTTCATCTCGAATTCCTGTGATAACTTCATTTTTATATCTGTAATTAATTTATCAACACTCCCTATTATTATTAGATCATCTACATATATAGAAAGTAATACTATATCCCCATTTCTATCTGTCTTAACATACAAATTAGGATCATTTTTACTCTTTTTAAATCCTTGTTGAAAGAAGAATTTGTCAATTTTCTCATACCAATATCTAGGATCCTGTTTTTGTCCATATAAGGCCTTTTTTAATTTGCATACAAGATGTTCTTGAACTTTCTTTACAAATCCTTCTAGTTGAACAAGATAAATCTCTTCTTTTAAGTCACCATTTAAAAAAGTTGACTTTACATCTAATTGATGTACCTTCCAATCACATTTAGTTGCCAATGCTATCATTATTCTGATTGTATTCATTTTTGCGACAGGAGCAAAGGTATCTTCATTATCTATTCCTTCTTTTTGTGAATAACTTTTTGCAACCAATCTTGCCTTATACTTGTCTATGCTACCATATGCATTAAATTTTGTCTTGTACAACCATTTTGATCCTATAGCGACTTTATTTTTAGGTAATTCTGTTAATTCCCAAGTTTCATTTTTTATTATAGAGTCATATTCTTCTTCCATGGCTTCCATCCATTCTTTATGATTTTTGGCTTGTTCATAATTTAAGGGCTCAAAAACAGTCATTACTTGAGTCATTAAGGCATAATCTTTATACATGATGGGCGCTTGAATCTGTCATGTTGACCTTCTTAGAGGTTCATTACTTTGTGGAATACCTTCTCCTTTTCTTCTCTGTGAAATGCCTTCATCACTTCTTGATGTGTCTTTTGGAATGCCCATGTGTTCTAGTTCTTGAGTTGATTCCACAACTTCTTCTTCTTCCTTAAAGCTTTCATAAGAAGACTGCCATGTATTATGTTCATCTTCTTTTATTTGTTTATCTACATGCTCATGAAATATTACATCTCTACTTGCAAAGACCTTGTGAGTACTTGGATCATACATTTTATATGCTTTTTGATCGGTGCAATATCCAATAAAAATACATTTGATGGCTTTGGCATCTAACTTTCTCCTATCCTCTTTAGGAATATGAGCAAAGGCCTTGCATCCAAATATCCTTAAATGACTAACTTTAGATTTAAAACCATGCAATGCTTCAAATGGTGTTTGTGCTCAAGATACTTAGTAGGGCTTTTGTTTTTAAGATATACAGTTGTATTAATGGTTTCAACGCAAAAACTATTAGAAATTCCTTTACTTTTCAACATACTATGAGCACATTCAACTAATGTTCTATTCTTTCTCTCAGCTACTCCATTTTGTTGAGGTTTATGTGGTACTGTAAATTGTTGCATAATTCCATTTTGTTTGCAATATTTGATAAAAGCGCCTGAAGTGTACTTACCACCTTTATCTGATCGAAGAATTTTAATGCTCTTTCCTGTTTGCTTTTCAACCATACCCTTGAATTCTTTAAAGTATTCAAACATGTCACTTTTGTTTCTTATAAAGTACACCTAGGTGTATCTAGTCCTATCATCAATAAATATAAGAAAGTAATATGCTCCACCAAGTGACTTAGTTTGCATTGGACCACATACATCAGTATGCAATAGTTCAAGTATTTCAAGTTTTCTTTTATTTTCATGCACAGGAAGTTCTTCCCTATGTTGTTTTCCTAGTTCACAACCTTCACATTCAAAGTGTCACCCTTGATAATTGGAAGTCCTTCTACCATCAATTTCTTTTGTAGTAGCATTAGGTCATTATGATTTAAGTGTCCATACCTTTGATGCCAAAGCTCTATAGTTGACATGCTTGTTGATGCCAAAGCTTGATGCCCATTCTTCATTACATCCAACTTGTATAAGCCTCCAACTCTTATTCCTTTTGCAACAACCTTGTAGTTGTTCTGCACATCCTTTACCAAACAATGTGATTTCACAAATTCAACTTTTAAATGTTGATCTATGATAGTAGAGACTGAAATTAAGTTCTTCTTTAATCTTGGAACATACACCACATTTTGAATTTGTTTTTCTTGTCCATTGGGCATCATAACACTTATATTACCATATCCTTTAATTTCATGTGATCTATTATCTCCTAAATAGATGTGTCCACTATTATTAATCTCATGATAAGTATCGAACCAATCTTTTTTGCATGACATATGGATTGATGCACCAGAATCTATAAACCAAGCATTATCATCATCAGTTTCTACTGATAAAGCAGTATTGGACACAAACAATTTAAGATTGCTAACATCTTGACTAATTGCTTCAACTCTATCAACATAATTTCCTGAATGCCTTCTTTTTTTAAATTGATCAGACCTCATTTTCATGCAATTCTTAGCAAAATGACCAGATTTTCCACAATAATAACACACATCATCTCTGATTGATTTGGCATTTGTCCTTGGTAAAGGTGTACCTTGAAATGATTTCACCTATGGCTTTTTGCCTTTATTTTTCTCCCACTATTTGCCTTTGAAGAAGTGCTTCCCTTTGGCCATCAATGCCAAATTTGAATTGGGAGATTTCTGTTTAAGGCTTCTTCTCCACTCTTCTTCCTGCATAAGTATACCTGCGAACTCATCAAAAGTAGGAGCCTTCTCTCTAGCTGAAAGACTAGTTATAAACATTTGATATTCATCAAGCATTCCATTTAATGTCACAGTAACCAAGTCTGTACTAGATATTGATTCACCAATATCACCTAATTTATCCTTTAAATCTTTAATTCTAGAAATCAAATCACTAACACTTTCATTTTCTTCCATCTTAATTGAAAGAAGCTTACTCTTTAAATACAATATTCGATTTGTAATCTTCATCTCATACAAATTTTTGAGAGTGTCCCATGTCTCCTTGGATGTTTTGCACTCTCTAATATGTGGAATAATGTTGTCCTTAACTGTCATCCGCAAAAGCACCTTTGCTTTGTTTTCTGGTCGCTCCCAATCTTGAATTGCAACATCTATGGCTTGAGGGGACACTGGCTTAACGTCAGCTCTAGACACAATCGCCCATGTATTGTTGTTTTCCATCAAAGTCTGCAACTTAAACTTCCAATTTGCATAATTTTCACCATCTAACTTTTTAGATTCAGATAAATAAGATTCTGCCAATACATTAGCCATTTTCAATAAGCTTATAAATCCTTAAGTATCAACCACTGAATTTTTTTATTATACAACAACAGTATAAAAAATATTTACTCAAACGCAGCGGTTTTGTTACATAGATTTGTTAGTAAAATTATATTTAGATAACAAAGAAAACACCTGAATACGAGAGTACCAAAAGAGATGGATAGTCGGAGCCCTGATTTGCGATTGACCAAAAACACGACATACAATGGAAGTATAAAATCTTTACTCATACGCAGCAAATTTATAAAAAAATTGGGAATATGTTACCATTACACACAACCTGTACCAATGAAGGCTTATTTAAGCATATAAACCGAAGCATATTATGATCGTAGGCCTCCTTCAGATCTCGATTTCTCGAAACTCAGTGGAGAAAAAAAAACTCCTCCTCCAGCCAGCATGTCTTCTTCTACCAGCGCACAACAGTGAAAATTTCTCATAACAATCTCTTCCTTCCATGACTCTCTCAAACTTCCGGTCAGTGCCCCACACCCAGAATTCAATCACACTCTGCTTCTCCTTGCAACTACTTCCTCCAAAGCTTAATGTGCTTCACACAGTCGTTCTGCAACACGGACACTCTGCAACAGACACTGATCACTCTGCAATAGAGACACTATGCAACAGTGATCTCGCACTCTGATCACTCACAAAAGAACCTTACGTTCTTCACAACTCAACCTCACCTCGTTCTGATATCAAATCAGAGAGCGCAGAACTCAAAACTTAACATACAAAACAGAACTTGTCTTCATTCGATGGCTGAACAGGTTTTAATACATATGGAGTCTTTCTGGAGTTGGTGGCTTCTCCAAAAAGTTATCCAGCTTCACCGAATTCTAGAAGAAGCTAGACGCAGCATTAATGGTGGTGGTTGGAATTACTATTGTTTCCAATAAAATCCACCTTCGTATTGGCAAGAACCATTTATAGATTTAAAGCCTACTTGCTGGCAAATTGGTCCCCTTTTGAATGAAGATTGGACTTAGTTAGAATTGAATTGAATTTGCACTGTTACCTTAAAGAGGTTAAATGCAGTGTTACATCAAACAAGTCACAGAGAATGGAGTTTGGAGGCATCGACAATTCCACTGGAGCAACCTATTAGGGAAGGAAATCAACTTGTGGTCTTCAGGAATATCTATTTATGAAACCTGTTTCCCAGTTTCTGAAGTCTGGAAATCTGACTTTGAAGTCTTATCAAAGGTTGCAAAGTCTATAGACTACGATGGAAATTGAGATCAGTATTCCAGTAAATTATATGTAAGTCAACATAAGTCTTTGATTATTTTGGTAAATCCATCTTGTAAACCGCAACGTGTAAGGCTTTTTAGACCAGTCATAGTTCATACCATTTGAATAAGGCCGACAGATCTTGAGGCTTACTAAATAGAATCTATCTCCTCTGTCGAGAATATGGAGTGAGAAGAAGAGGACATGTTAGTTTAGTAAACTTGTTTTAATCAACTTTTTATACTAGGAAATTCTATGTATTATAAATGAAAAAAAGGAGTTCTGTTAATGTCCAGAGCTAACCGAAAGTGGCCAATGAAACCAGACCTAATTTTGGACAATGCCAGAGAGCAAGTGGGCTGCACGGTTGCAAGCAGTAAGAAGCAGAGGAAGCAAAGGACTTCGTAAAGGAATCCCTGTAGTGCCTTGACCAGTCGTTCGTAAAGGAATTCCTTCTAGCAATAGCCTTCCTCATATTACCAATGCTCTTGAGATATGTTAATAGCGCGGTTATGGCAATGCTCTTGAAGATAATAAAATAATGAGGTTATGGTTTGATTAGCTATGTATTGTAATGTTTGAAATGTAAACTTTAAGCTCGCTTAGTTAGTCGTGTAAGCCCACTTAATTTTAGTTCAGTGTTTAAAAGATTTTTTGAGCAAGGTTTATTATCAGGGTTGGAATTTCAAATCAAAATAGCCTGTTAAAATTGATACCTGCTTTTATGTGGACTATTCCAACGTTTTTATAACAGTAATTAATTAACGGGCAAATCACCTGATCATAAATTCACTGACAAAGTGCCATCAAATTCCATCTTAGAATATTATATTATTAAAAAAATTATATGTAACAAAAAAACATCATAGAATATGATATGTTATTAGATAAAAATTATATGTAACAAAAATAGCATTCACTTGATTAGATATTTGATTTTAATTTATTTAATCCAATTTATTAAATTGGCTAGAAAGCATTAAATCTCTTTTATACTTTTAAAAGAAGTTGTATTTCAAGAATCTTTAATTCACTTTGGGCATCTGTGGTAAATTTGGAGTTAACATAGATTCTACACTGGTTTAATTATTAATTATAATTATATATATAAATATAAATTATTAATTATGGGTTTTTGTTTTATATTTTTTATTTTATCAATTTTATTTTTATTGAGTCAAAATTGTTAAAGAATACATCTCTATTATACTGAGATCAAATGTTTATATAGGAGTTAAGTTTACTTAAGAACTTGAAATATAAAGAAAATTTGTAACAAAAAGTTGATCCAGTGAGAAGAAATCTTGGATAAAATATAATATTATAGTATTATATGTTACTCAGTATTTATTACCATTGCTACTCAATAAAAGGTGACCAAGGGTGGGGGGAAATACTAATTAAATTGTAATATTATTACATTTTACCTAATATTTCTGGTCACCCCCAAGCCTACATATTACATTTACTCAATATTTCCCCTCATCCCTGCTAATTTTATAGTCAAATTTGTTTACCTTCAAACTTCAAATATAAAAAAAAAAAAAAAATTACAATTTGAAGTAGACTAGTTGAGGGAAAATATTGGGTAAAATGTAATATTATAGTATTACATTTTACCCAATATAACTTAGTAAAAAGTGGATGGAGGTAAAGAAATATTAGATAAAATGTAGTAATTACATTTTACTTCATATTTCCAACACCTCCCATCACCCCAGCTCACTTTCATAGTTAAGCTTATTCATTTCTAAACTTACCATCCTAGATCCATCAAACCTGACTCCATATTTTGTCCAAACCTGACTTCATATCTTGTCCATGCAATAACTACATCAAACAATATACACACTATGTACATTCTTATTAACAACTTAAAGATACACAATAACATAAATCCACTCTCGAAAATTATATGCTATTCTCTTTCCATGCCAGTGAATTAACTCTATAAAATTGGAGTAGATTTTATTAAAAACATTCAAATCATGAGGGTGTTTGATGTATTGTTTCGTCTAAGGCCTCTTGCTAATGCTGCTAATGCATACAATTGAAACTCTCAGCCTCAATCCTACTTATCTTAAAATAATGAATCCTGCTAAGAACCTTGAGGTTCTTAAGATATACGACATAATTAATGTGTTAATCTTACATATCTTATAATAATGAATCCAACTAAGAACCTTGAGGCCTTTAAGATATAGGACATAATTAATGTCGTTAGGGCAGACGTAGCACTATTAGCTGCAAGGCGCACTATTAGCCTCAAGGTTCCCGAGGTCAGGTGAAGGGTCATGAGCAACAAATGAAAGGGCTTTTCTATGTATATATGCACTTTATGTATTCATCCATTCAACCACATAAACAAAGTATACAAAAAGATATAAACAAAGCATATAAAAAGACACAAGGTCACCAAACAAATCCATACAAATGCCAACCATGAACATATCCATAAAAAAAATTACCTTTACAAGCCACATGGATTCAAAGCTATCATTTTCTACAACTAATTATGTATTTAAAGATAACATCAAACTAAGATGGATGTAGGCTAGTCTATTTTCTGGCTTAAATAAGTTATATTCCACATGAATACCATGGGTCAATATCATGGGTCATTTTTCATTATTATTTAATTTTAAAAGTGCTATTTTTATTTTTATTTTATTTTCACCTTACCTTACATTACATTACATTGCATTAAATTACACAGCTCTACATATTTTAATTTTAGTTTTATTTTGATGCTTTACACATCTCTAACACACTAGGTTGGAGAACACCCCTCAGACTAATAAAAATGAATAATTTATTAAAAAAATAAAATACACTATATTATATTTTGAAATATTATATTCAAAATCTAGAATCCAAACACTAATAAGGCTAAATTAACTATTTTACTTTAATTATTAGTTTTTTTGTTTATTTTTGCACACTATGTAAGAGATGTTGTCCTGTCTTGTCTTATTAAACATTTTGACTCAGTCAAATTATATAAAAACTATCCTAAATCTCTTTAGAGGGACTTGAAATGCAAGTCTCTTTTAAATTGAAAAAAGATATGGGGTTAAGATGGATCTAGGCTAGTTTTTATATACACATATTGATTCTACTCTCTCCATCACTATCTCCTTCATTTTCTCAAGTCCTCTATCTCTTCCTTGCTCTCTCTCCTTTCTCTCCCCTATCTCTCTCTCCACCCCATCACTCTCTCTCTCTACCCTCCCTCTCTCATCTCTCTCCCCTCTCTCTCACCCCCTCTCTCTATTCCCCACCGCCCTTCCCTCTCTCCATCTCTACCTTGTCACTTTGTCTCTCTCTACCTCTATCTTTATGTCTTTGTTCTTCCCTCCCTCTCTCTCCCCCTTCAACTCCTTCTTTCTCTCCCTCCCTCTCTCCTCTCCCTCCCCTTCTCTCTCTCTCCCTCTCTTACACCTCCCTCTCTCTCCCCCCTACCCATCACTCTCTCTCTTTGCCCTCCAACTCTGTCACTATCTTCCTCCCTCTCTCCTTCTCTCTACCCCCTCCCCCCTCTCTCTCCTTTCCCTCTCTCTCCATCCCTCCATCCATACTATGGAGAATTTTCACTCTATGTAATCCTTTTTTTTGTTAATGCAAGAGTCGAACCTCCCAATTCATTAATCATAAAATAAAGTACATAGAATACATCAAAACTCTCATGGTCATTGACTATGGAGAAACCTTAAGCAGAACTATTCCTTGCTACCTACCTCCAAAAGATACATTTTTCAAAAGAAATTTTTTTTATGTTTGGACTTGGAATCACAAATAACACCTAGTAGTCTACATAAAAAGGTGGCTCAATCGCCCGAATTCTCAAACTTTGGTTAAACTTTTCCCGCCAACCCTAGCCATGCTTTTAAAACTCAACCAATGAACCTTTCCATTTGAACCAACGGCTGTAGCCCAAGTCGTACTGAAGAGTTGCTTGCCAGTACCACCCGGGGCCGCAAACTTGCATGAGCAATCTGATCCGTTGATTCACAATGAGCCATCCGACGGTGGGTATTAAAATCGCACCAGCCAACATTCATGGAAGATAACTTGCGATGAGGGCAGTATTCCTCCCGACCCCACCGCCACATGGAGCTCAACGTATTGGATCGCTTCCAAAAGGGAAAAACTGCTTCCCACCTATTAGGGCCGCGCTCACCTGAAAACCACTCAGGCTATGGATAACAGAGTAGAATTAAAAGAACCCCAGTTTTGCGATCTTCGGTTTTCCTCTGTTCCCGACTGAACGCAACATCAACCCTTCTGGCCCTGATGCGCCAATCATTCTCCGCCAATCTACCTGTAGCCCCTGAAACTCTTTCATTCTCACCCGTACAACTGGATTCTTCAATGAACCAGAGAAAATGGGGTTCACCGGTTGACCTTTCCAACCCTTTTTCAAAAGACTCCATTATGATTAAACCACTGATCCACCACCTGCTAGTTAACTGTGCCCGCCTCCATGGTTCTCTTAAGGAACTCTATGTTGTCTTAATCTGCTTGGTTTTGACATTCCGTTTTTAATTTGTTGCGAGGGAACTCTCTCCAGTTCATTGCCACCTTGTTATCTGTGTTGATCACTCCTTGATTAGCTAGCAAATCTGCCAGTTTATTGGCCTTTCTTCGTACATGTGTGAAACTGACTGTTCCCAGGCTCTGTAGATGACTGTGAATCCGTTGGAAGACTTGATTTAGCCTCCAGTTTTTAGAGTATTTTTCCGGTTCTGTTCCCCAGCTTATTCTTTTGACTGAATTGATGACCAACTCGGAGTCTGCTTCAATGATCGTATTTTGGCGATTTTCCTAGACTAGGAACTCAAGACATCGTTCCATGGCCACTAACTCCGCCATGTTCTTGGTGGCCTTTCCTAAGTGGTCATGGAAGATAAACAGAATGTCTCCTTTGTCATCCCTTAACACCCCTCCATGGCCTGTCGAGCTTGGATTACCTTTAAAAGCCCCATCAATGTTGAATTTTAGAAAGCCCTTAAGGGGAGGATGCCAAAAGTCTAGCTCAAGATCCACAATAGAACTTTTCCTGATTAATCCCTGAGGAACGAGTCCCTACAAATCTAGCCTATAGAGAATCCTCTAATCTATAGCAGAAGGGGGGTTTGAGGGGAGATTTCAAATTGTAGTGCCAACCGTTTCTTTAATCTGTCTTAGGATCATATCATAAATACATTGGGAAGATTTCTTAACATTATTGAAGATTCTATTGTTCCTTTCTTTCCAGATGTTCCATATAATGAAGATTGGTGTAAGTGCCCATGCTGACCTAAGAACTTCATTATCTGAAAAATTCCTTCTCCATTTGGTGAGGGTATTGAAAATATTTTCATTATCTTTGTCAGATTGTTGGAAGATTATGGAAAAAAAATCCCATAATTTGGAATTGAAGACACAAGTGTTGAGAAGATGTTCCATGGTTTCCTCTTGAGCCTCACAAAGTTGGCATCTCAAGGGCCCAAGGAAACCCCTCTTCCTAATGTTGTCCCAAGTTAGGATTTTCCTTTGCAGAACCAGCGATAGAAAGAGTTTAATCTTCATCCAACCCTGATGCTTCCATAGGTTTTGCCAAATCCTATCAGGAGCATGAGAATCAAGCTCAAGGATTATGAGTTTAGCTTCCTTGAGATTAAAGTTCCCTTCATTGTTGTTGCCCCATCTCAGCTGGTCATGCCCCCTTGAAACTAGAATTTTCCTTCGCTCTAACATTTTCATCAGTCTTTCGGCCTTAGATTTTAGAGGACTGTCATTTCTAAGCTCCAATTTCCTCCAATTTATCCATTTTATAGAACTATTAGTTTGCTCCCATAAATCCTTAATCTGAGTGAGCCCCTTATTGTATGTTTCTGCTTTGAGGTCCTCCAAATCCTCCTGTAAGAGAATAGGTTCTTGTTTCCATCTATCTTCCCAAAATTAGGTTGAGTCTTCCTCTCTAATTTCCCAGAAGTTGTTACCTTGAATTAGGCCTCTGTTATCCCATGCTTTGTGTTGAGCTAATTTGTGTACCTAAATTAACACAATTATTTCTTATCAATCCAGGTTGTTTATGCTTTGAGACAAGTTCACTATATGTGAAGATCAGATATAATCAAACCTTGAAAGATAAGTTATCCAAAAGCAGTACATCCTACAACTCTAATTCAATTAATTTAAAGCAGAGGAAAAATATTGAGATGGTTCTTGACTCAAGAAATCCACCTTTGCCTCAACTACCACTTAATGAATCAGAGATTAAAATCAAGAACTTAAGACGGATAAATTGTTAATTAAAGAAGCTCTTAACTTAAGAGACACATAAAGTATTTCATCATAATTTATTCATCTCAATAGCAAAATCACACTAAGAAACTTCTTGCATGCAAACCAGAGAAACTAGTTTTAATTCATCATTTTAGTAGAAGAGATGCTCAACTTGAACACTTGTTTTTCTCCAACTTAATAAAGTGATGAATAAGCTAAGAACTAAAGCAATCAATCACTATGCATGAACCATGAAGCAATCTGAAATAAAGCTTTGAAAAACCAGTCCTACACTAAACAGATTACAAGAAATAAAACTAGTTAACAAGGAAGTGTACTTAGCTTGGAGTGGGGGCCCTCCACCCTTGCCTTGAACACTTGAGAAGTAATATCAGAAGCTCAAATCAATTACACATCCATAGCATTGAGTAGCAAAATAATAATAGCACAAGTCTTCAAATTAACTCCTCAATCAAAAGTGTCACAGCATAAAAGTATAATAAGTCAATACATAAGCCATCAAAGTTGTGGCTCTTAAATAAGAAGTCTCATGAAACAAATTGATCTATATTCACTCTAACAAACCCATCTACTCTAATCCATCTATCTAAATCGAATTCACTACTCTCATCCCAAGAAATATAACCAATCCCATAGAATCTCAAAACTACCCTATTTCTATGGGATTTCTGAATGACTAGTCATGATTGACTAGCACCAAATGGGCCTAATAAAGCTTGTTCTGTTCGAACTAAGCATAGGTGGCTTAGTGCTAGTTCCCAAGCTTTCCATTCATGTATTCTATTCATGCCCAAGTGTCCTGCAATGCATCAACCATAGAGTGATTACGGGAATTTCTGAATCTACCAAATTTGCACTTAAAATCAAACTTTCATAAAAACTTTAGAAATTGACAAATTAAAGTTAAATACCTGAATGGATATCAAATATACATCAAAATGGAATGAATGAAGTGAAAATGGATGATAAATAGATGGATTAGTAAGTTTCTTAGAGCAAAATAAGACCAAAACTAAGGCCCAACACAATTTCTATACAAAAGGTAGAATGTAGAGAAGTTCAGGACCACCCAATACTCCCAAACCCGCTTATGTGAATGCTAACCCTGAAATTTGGATACAATTGGGCAAGGAGACTCATCAAGCTAATGTAGTTTTACTTGACACTTTTCAGCAGCTATATGCTGAGATGACAAATATAAGAACGGACAATGAATGATTATGCTTGGAACGGGAGAGGATGCTCAAAAGCCTGTCTAATCGATAGAACCAAAGACATCCAGAACCCACTGCTGACGATAAAGAAAAGACCCCAACAGCTTAGCATCGTTAGGAAAATGTTGAATCAACCAAGAGACACAGGGAGAATGAAGAAGGATGCTCAGATAATGTTTCCAACCAACACAAAACAAAAAGACAAAAGTCAAAACTACAAGGAGAATTCAAAAAGTTTAAACCATCACTCTTCGAAGGGGAATCTGAAGAAGAAACAAAATCTTGGTTAATTAATATGGGTAAATATTTTTAGATTTACGAATACACAGATAAAATGAAGGCTGATTTGGCAGTCTATCAGTTAAAAGGTAAGGCAACCCTATGGCGGGAAGAAATCAAAACAGTAAGAAAAATTAACGAGCAATAGGTGACGTGGAATGAATTTCAAAAACATTTTAAAGATAAGTTTCTAAGTAAGCGTTATTATGATGAGAAAGCAAAGGAATTTCGTGAATTAAAACTGGGGGCCTTAACTATGGATGATTATGTGGATCGATTTACCTCCCTTCTGCGTTATGTGCCTTATATGCAGGAGGAGAAAGCCAAGATTCGACGTTTTACAAGTAGCTTACCCAATTTCATGAAGGAGAAACTTGAGTTCGACTATCCCAAAATAATGGATGATGCAGTACAAAAATCTCGCATATGTTACCAACAAATGAAATAGAAAAATGAAGGATCTAAAGGAGGGATGAATAAGAAGGGAAGAAGTTTGATTCCAAGTAGACAACCAAAATTTTCTAGTAGAATAAATTTAGAACAAAATCCTCTCAATAAATTCCCAGCAAGGAACCAACCCAACGTTGTCTATTCTGCAAATAGATAATTAGAAGGGGTTAATAAATTCAGTAATGATCAATAGTCAAAACCGCCATTGCAATGCTAGGGAAGTGGAGAACCCCACTACTATGAAACCTGTCCTCGTAAGGCGATAACGGAACAAGTTGCAAACATGCAGGAAGCATCCATGGTTGGAGAAGTGGCAAGGAACATACCCAAAATTAATGTTTCTCTGGATAATCATTGAGCAGAGTATCATCCCACCATGATTAAATGTGAAGGTATGATTGCTAAGCAACCTGTTTTAGTTTTGTTTGATCCGAGTGCTAGCTTAAGTTATGTTAGTCCTAAAGTGGTAGAAAAGTGTCAACTGTAAACCATTAATTTTCCAAAACCTTAGCTAGTTCAACTAGCCACTAGGGAAAAACGAAAGGTAGTTGCCAAAATTGAACATTGTCCCATAACCATCTCAGGACAACCCATTCACGTAAACCTCAACATTCTCCCCTTGGGTTCATATGACATTTTAATTGGAATGGATTGGTTTGAAAATTGTTGATCCTTGATTGCTTGAAAGCAGAAAACAAATTTCAGAATCAAGACAAAGGAGGGAACTTCAAGGAATCAAGACTAATAACAAATTGCACCCTATTATTGCTAGTAAGCCAGGAAAGTGTATTAGGAAGGGTTATCAAATATACGATGTTCAAGTGGGATTTACCAACTCCAAGAATAAAATGATCTCCTTGGAAAATATTCTTATCATTCAGGAATTTGCTGATGTATTTCCTGAATCTATTCCTGGATTACCACCCAAACATGATATTGAATTCACCATTGAACTAGTTCCAGGTGCAGCCTCAGTGTCCAAGGCCCCTTACTGCATGATCATACCTGAGTTGACAAAACTCAAAATGCAACTTCAAGATCTTCTAGATAAAAAGTACATCAGCCCCAGTGTGTCCCCTTGGGGAGCTCCCATACTATTTATATGAAAGAAAGATGGAACATTAATATTGTGTATCGATTATCATCAATTAAATAAGCTAACCATAAAAAATAAGTATACCTTGCCACATATTGATGATTTATTCGATCAAGTGCAGGGAGTCAAAGTATTCCCAAAAATCGAATTAATATCTGGTTACCATAAGATAACAATATAGGAGGAGGACATCTACAAAACTGCACTTCGAACTCGTTATGGTCATTACAAGTTCGTAGTGTTTCCGTTTGGCCTCACAAATTCCCCAACCACCTTTATGAGTTTGATGCACGAAATTTTCCAGCCCTATCTTGATAAGTTTGTGCTAATTTTTATTGACAACATTTTGATATACTCTAAAAATTAGGAGGAAGACAAAGAAAATTTGAGAATGTTGCTGCAAACTTTATGGGATAACCAGTTATATGGTAAATTTAGCAAATGTGATTTTTTCAAGGATCATATCCAATACTTGGGTCACATTATATAAGCGAAAGGAATAGTGGTGGACCTGGAAAATTTCAAAACCATTATGGAATGGACCACTCCAAAGAATGTCGATGATATCAGATCCTTCCTTGGTTTAGCCAGGTACTATCATTGATTCATTGAAGGATTTTCAAAATTTTATTTCCAATGAATTCGTTACAAAAAAAGGGATGCACCTTTCAATGGATAGCCTAATGTCAGCAAAGTTTTGAAAGATTAAAACACCTACTTACCACTGCACCCGTGCTAAAAGTAGCAGATCTGGAAATGTCTTTTCTTATTTGCAATGATGCAAGTAAAGAAGGTGTTGGCAGAGTGCTGACATAATAAGTCAAAGTTATTGCTTACGAATCATGGAAATTGAAGAATTATGAACATCGATACTCCACTTGTGACCTTGAATTAACAGCAGTAGTGCATGCACTTAAAATGTGGCAATGCTGCCTGTTGGGGAATAAATTGTTGTTGTTAACAGTTCATAGCAACCTTACCAATTTCTTCAACCAGGCAGGCCGAAATTCCCAATAGGAAAGATGGACGACATTTTTAAGTGAGTTCAATCTTGAAATGAAGCATCTTAAAGGGAAGGAAAATCGGGTGTTGATGCATTAAGTAGGAAGGTACATTACATTTATGAGGTTCAGATCAGTTAATCACACTCAAACATTCCAAAAATTATAAAGGAGGCATCGGTCAAAGATCCATAATACACTTTTCTTTAGTACCAGACAAAGGAAACTCTATTAAAGGAAGAAATATCAGATTTTAAAATAAATATTGATGACATCCTCACCTTCGAAAACAGAATTTATTTTCCTAACCAAAGTGTTGTTAAACAATTAATAATGGATAAGTTTCATCAAAAACCTTGTGCGGGCCACCCAAGTTACCATAAATTATTATCAGCCATCAAGAAAGGAAATTTTTGGCCCAGATTAAGGAAGGATGTCATGGGGTATTTATCCAAATGTTTGGACTGTTAGTTGGTAAAGGCAGAGAATCGGCATCCCACTGGTCTATTGCAACCACTGCCCATTCCAGAATGGAAATGGGAGACCATATAATTAGATTTGATCACAGTTTTACCATGCACTAGGAACCAACTTGAGTCAATTATGGTTGTAGTAGAGAAATTGAGCAAAACCACACACTTCATACCTGTGAAATCCATGTACAAAAATTTGGAAACCGTGGACATATTTAGGTAGGAAATTTTTGCCTGCATGATATACCTAAGGGGGTAATTTCAGACAATGATGTGAAATTCACATCCACATTCTGGAAAGCCCTATTTTGAAGATTGGGTACCTAGATCCAATTTAGTATGGCTTATCATCCCCAAATGGACAGGCAAACTGAATGGGTGAATCAAGTGCTGGAAGATATTTTAGGTAGGAAATTTTTGCCTGCATGATATACCTAAGGTGGTAATTTCAGAAAATGATGTGAAATTCACATCCACATTCTGGAAAGCCCTATTTTGAAGATTGGGTACCTAGATCCAATTTAGTACGGCTTATCATCCCCAAATGGACAGGCAAACTGAATGGGTGAATCAAGTGCTGGAAGACATGCTATGCATGTTTGTGATACAACATCCACATAAATGGGAGGATTACCTCCACCTTGTAGAATTTGCATACAATAATGCACATCACGAATCATTGGGTATGAGCCCCTTTGAGGTGTTATATGGAAGAAAGTGCAGGGGACTACAGTGCCATTACTCCAGAAGGAGCGACTCTTAGGTAAGAACTGTGACACCTGAAGAGGAATCTAATTAACTCGGTCAAGAACCAGAGTCGAGTTTTTAATTCTTATTTTTTTCCCTGTCAGGTGATTTTATCATTTTCTTTTAGAGGCATGATCGGATATGGTATTCCTGGCCAAGGAAACCCTCCATAGATCGATGCCATGGGTTCTGCCCTCATGGGTCTCCCAAAAGTTGCCGAGTTGTATTCTCGTTTCATTGATACACGATAGTTGTATTTTTATGATGTAAAGCTTCTGATTATTTGTTTCTCTCGGGTACTGTATGGAAAAACTTGCTTGGCGAACCTATGGGTTTTCACTTCAGCCTGGTTGCGCCTTTCAGAAGCATTTTGATATAAGTATGAACATTTATATTATGGTTATTCAGTATTGTTTATAGCTCAGCTCCAGGCGATTATTTGGTTTCTGGGTTCTTTCTTTTTTATTTAAACTCTTAGACTGTAAATTATCTTTCTGGCCTTACCAAGTTCCGACAAGGGTTTGGTTATCTTTATAAGTATTGCATGGTTGTACACTGAGAGTGGCCGGATTTAAACTGTCGTTACATATGCTAAGTTATATGTTAATGGTCGCATAACTTTTTCCTCTAAAATATGAGTGTTTACTCTCGTTCGATCTGCTGTTCATAGGTATATATATATTGTCCGTGGTTTATATCCTTACTGTGCTCGGCGTTCTGAAATATTGGCTACATTTCATTATTTCAGTACATATGTTAATGGTCTTGTTTGCTTGGTTCATTTACTAAATGCCGGTAAAATGTAACTTCTTTGGATTTTGCCGTAGACTACACCCAATCGGTATGTTACGAATTCTCTCTTTTTCTAGATGGTTTAACCATAGGATTTAAATTATTTTTCCATATACTGATATCTTGGACCGTTTCGAAGTATTGCTGACTGTTTTACGGACTTATGTTTATACATTTGAATGAATGAATCTTTGACCCTTTCCCCAAGGGTTTCTAAATAAACTTATCGGTTGCTTTGATTTATTATACACTATTGCAATGGTTACGCTGGCTTCCACCGTCGTAGAGAAGAAAGTATTATCTGTTACAGGTAAAACCTCTGATGGTTCGGTGACTGTATGGAAATTCACCCACACACCGATTCCACTATTCTTTTCATTATTCATTATTGTTCTACCCAGATTGCCTGTTATCATTTTCTGTGTTTATTTATGTAGTTACAGATATGAAGTTGACGGCTCCTTTCTTCTTTCTTTAATATAACGACTTACTGTTTCCCCTTCACTATTTGTTCGTTTTCTAAGGGTTTCAGAAATTGAACGAAAATCTAATCCAAATAGTTCTATGTTCAGATTTAATTAAACGATTGGAGTCATTCAATACTAGTTTAATTTCTTCATTCCGGACAGAATATAATTGTTCTCTATTGGATATCCCGGAACTATCTGTCAGAATACTCTGTTACTTAATTTACAGCTTGATAATATCTTTTAAGGAGAATATGGAAGTTTCTCAGAAATATTAAAACTATAACTGTACTTACCTGTAATGTCACGCTCACAGTCTTTCGTGCTTCTCCAGAATGGAGAAAATTGTTCTATTGCTTGTTATCCTCCGAGCCACGAGATTAGTCAACCAGACTGAATCTCCCCCCAAGCTCATTTGCCAGGCCACTGCCTTCGGCAATTATAAAGCACCACTTGTGCCTGTGCTATCTAGTCCTCACCAGACATAGCACTCTCTTTTCTCCTTCAGTTCCTTCTTCTTTTCCCGTCTGTTCCTCAAAAACCTGGGCCTTTTCCTTTTTCCCATTTTTCTATGGAAAGAGGAAAAGCAGTTAGGGTTTTCCCCCTTACTTGCTGGCAACTATTTCTTTTATCTTGGCAAGAAAAGAGAATAAATTTCTCATAGAAAGTTACTATATGTAATTATTCAATCCATATTCAATCTTTGAATTAATAATATTCTAATCATTTTTAAGAAAACAATAATCTATCTTCTATATTTTACCTACAATGGTAATAACAGAAGATTTATTCACATAAACTGTTTGGTCATTACAGTTTTCAAATTAAAAACTATAAGTATTCTATTGGTTACGATAAATAATTAAAATTCTAAAAATATAGAGGGAAATATTTAATAAAATTAATATCATTGTAAAAATAAATGAATATTTAAATTTAATTTAAAAATAAATATATTTAAAAGAAACAAAAATTAATGTCGATCAAAAAGTTTATTTAGCCATATTTGTATCATGAAATGTTTCTAAACCATGAGATTCAACGTTCATATTGTCATGTGGATTGGACAAAAAAAAATAACAACTAACTAAAAATAACTAAACATAATATTGATAAAAAAAATAAAAAACCTAAATTATAGATAGAAATAATAAAATGATTATTTTATAATGTAAATTATTAATATAAAAAATGAATTAAGTTATGAGAATATAAATAATAATGATAATGGCGATGATGATGAACCTCCACTATGACCAATGCAGTTTATCTGACCTCGAGAAAAGAAAAAGAATCTAATGTGATTCTTCAAAATCTTGTTTACGTTGTAGTTATGATGGCTTAATAAGTCAATAAGATTAGAAGTGTAGCAGATGTTCATGAATTGAGAGCGGATGTGAGTAAGAGTAGAGGTGGATCACAACAATCCTCAGTTCAAGAGGAAATATTGAAAATGAAAATTAAGTTTATATATATAATGAATATTGATTAGTTATTCTATTATGATTAGATAAAGTCAAAGGATAAATAATAATAATAATAATAAAATGATATAGTTAGGAACTGTTTATTTTAGTAGTTATAATAAACATTGATAAGTTTTTTAATATAGTTTAAACATATCATCCCAATGAACACTTATTTATTATACCTAGTGCAAACTTGGTATTTAGCATTGAAATTTGCCTTTGACTAAGTATTAGTTTGTGTTCGACCAAATATTTATGCCATCCATAGTTTAACATTGAGAATTCATTTTTATTCTTATTTTTATTTTATTTAAATTTAGTTATTTGTAAGGTTATTGGTTGAGGTCTTATTATAGGTTGTTTAGTAACCTCCATTTTTATTAGTTACTACATTTTTATTTTTAGTTTTATTTATTTTTTTATTTCACTTTTTACTTTATTTTATTTTATTTTTTCTATTATTTCCATTTTCATAAATTGTAATTTCTGTATATATATGTTTATATATATGTTAACAATAAATCTCACACATATATAAACAATATTAGTTAATCATATTTTTTTTATTTTTTGTGATGACATTTAAAGAAACATTATTTTATTTTTTTGATTAAATTTTTATTTTTATTATATTTTCGTTTAATTAAATTACATTTAAAGCTAGAAGCGTGATACTTACTATGTAGCCTTTGTTTTTACTTTCATACATATATATATTAAATTCGAATTTCTCACATTAAAATGTTATATAAATTTATTATTATTTAATTTTTAAATATATATCATTTTTTATTAAGTAATAATTTCCTTTTACCCCTACCTAATAAATTTATATGTATTATTTTTAAAATTAACATAATTATTTATTTTATTTTTTCATTACCCTATCAAATCACAAAATAAATAAATACTAAAATCATTTGATCACATATTCTTGTGCAAATTTACCTTCAAACAAAGGAAATGTTTGAATTGTGTGGAAAAATGTGAGTTGACATGAACTGACGCTGGCCCAGCGAGCGTGGTATGCGTGGACGGATGAATGTTTGATTGTGGGGAAAGATGTGCGTTGACGTGAACTGATGGTGGCACACAGCGTGGCATACCTGGACGGAGGAATTTTAGAAGTTGGGTTTGAACTTTGAAAACAGATTCAATGCCATAGGGCTCCAATGGCGGATTTGAGCGCTCGGAAAGATGTGCGTTGACGTGAACTGATGGTGGCACACAGCGTGGCATACCTGGACGGAAGAATTTTAGAAGTTGGGTTTGAACTTTGAAAACAGATTCGATGCCATAGGGCTCCAATGGCGGATTTGAGCGCTCGGAAAGATGTGCGTTGACGTGAACTGATGGTGGCACACAGCGTGGCATACCTGGACGGAGGAATTTTAGAAGTTGGGTTTGAACTTTGAAAACAGATTCGATGCCATAGGGCTCCAATGGCGGATTTGAGCGCTCGGTTTCAAAGAGACGTAAAATACAAAAATTGCATTCATTTCAGAGTTGACACGATTACAGCGCACTATCAGGAATCGGGCGCAGTCTAAGAAAGTGGAGCATTTGTATTTTCCATGAAAGTCTGCTAATTAGTTCCCAAGTTTATTTGTAAATGCGGACTAAGAAAAACGGTTTCGGTAAACACGGAAACTCACTATCTAAAGACCTCAGCGACGTTTATTTGTCTCTATTCTGATTCCGCTTTCCGCCGGAATTTCAGTTTGTGGTTTGTGCATGCACATTTCAACTCTGTAAGTAAGAATAAAAAGAGATTAGAAGTAAGAATAAAAAGAGATTTATTTACATATAAAAAGAGATTAGAAGTAAGAATAAAAAGAGATTTATTTACAAATACAAAAAAAATCAGAAGTAAGAATCGGTGATGAGACTTATTTTTACAGTGAAAAAATTTGTTTTCATATTAAAAAAAATTATTTGCAAATACCAAAAAATTTTAAAAAGGAATTGGTGATAAGACTTGATTTGAATTCGTTCAAAATTTCTGAACTCCTTAATAGAGTCAAGGAGTCACTCATTATGACTGGAAAAGAAGCAGAATTTATTTTAAAAGTGCGAATTGTCCAAATCCTTTCATAATATAAAAAAATGAATACGCATGGTGGTTGGGTGGTACATTTCAGACACAGGCACGGTAGTTGATCTGTAAGATTGTGCATTTTTCCAATCTTAAAATAGCGTTATTTCTTATTAAATGGAATCACTTTTCAGGGTGGAACACTCTCCTCGATTGCTCCCAGAATGGAAATTCCAAAATGTTAAGGTGTTTTTTTCGCAAACCATTACATATTCTTTAAAGACATGACATATTCTATTACCAATCTAACAATAATTATATCAACATTTACATGCTGTACTAAGAATTTAATAATAATGATTTCAACAACTCTCAAGTGTAACTCATTATGTTTTTACTAAATATTTCTATGATTACTTTAATGGTCCTGGAGAGGATATAGAAAGTAATTTAGAAATTCACAAATTGGTAAATGTTAAAAGAATAAATTCCTAACTTCATGTATTTTCCTGCGAGGTTACCACAGGATGTTACAAGTGGTATCAGAGAAAAAGGTTGCAACACTGGCAGCTTTTGGAAATCATTAAGAAAAAGAGAAGTAGAGGTATGATGCTAGTGGGAATTATCTTAGATATGATTCGAATTGAACTTGTAGTAGACTACAATTAACATGAGATGCATGATGCCTGATTAGTGACCACATTAAAGAGTAGAAAGTAATAATGCTTCTTTAAACATTGTGATCTTGACATTTGAATATGGATTCAGATAAAAGATAATAAAACCTATGATGTATATATGAAAAATATTTAGAACTAACTAGTTATAGTGAGGGTTAATTACTAACCTGTGCATGCATACTATGACAATAATGATTATGGTGCATAAAGAAAAAAACATGACTAAAGTTATAATGTATTGCTTATAAATAATTAATGTGTGTATGGTCTTTTTCATAACTAAAGAATGTAGATGTTGGGGTTAACCCTGAAGGGGACAATAAAATATTAAAATAAAAGAAATTAAAAAAAAAATGAAAGAACCTCTTTAGATGTTAAATTGAGAAATGTGTCAAGTGGAATTCATATAGTGAACTTAAACTCAATGAAAAACTTATAGTAGCATAATATTGGATTGTCTTTCTTCATGTAGAGTTGTCAGTTAAATGTTGCATTCCATGTGTTTGACAAAGGTGGTAAATGAGATCCAAAGTTTTATTGTTTTAAAGAATTGCACCTCTAGGAGTTTTCGATGTGATTCAGCTTAACTTCAGGAAATATTCATTCCCTAAGACCATGTCAACCCCACTTTTATTCCGGAAAAGTTCTTTTCAAAACCATATCCATAATTTGGTGATTTGTCGCTGCCCTTGGGGATTGGTGATTGTCTTGTTTTATAGAAATTTTATCATTGATGACATTAATATGATTCATGCTATTTTGTAAATTCTAGTCTTTCTATCTCTTTGATATTTTAAACATATATATGGAAATTTATTTCATGTCTGCTAACTATTTGCTAAAATGCCTCAGTGGTTGTAGATTTCATGCTTGAAAACCTCTTGTTAAAGTACCTCAATGGTTGTAGATTTCATTCTTGCAAATTATTTGATAAAATCCCACATTGGTTTTAGATTGCATGATTTCAATTTTTTTTCCAAAAATTCCCCAATGGTTTTCACTTATATGGTTGCAAGATAATTGTAAAGAAAAAATATTGCATTTTGCGCCCTAGTGTTCAATGGGACTGTTATTTCTCTATAATATTTATGGCTGGGAATGTGGAACCGTATAGAAAGTATAATGTTATGGTATGCAAGATAATTTAATATTTTCTTTCTAAGTTGCATAATTGTTGTTATGTGGAAATTTGGAATGTATACCATTTGTATGACATGTGATGAATTGTCGTTAATGTAGTTTTACAAATTATGGGACCCATGTTAAGGTAAAGTATAGATGCATGGTGTACATATATATTCCTTTTCCTTGATGCCAACATGAAAATGGAAAATGATGTAAATTACAATATATTTTTAGACATTGAATTATTATTGGATAGAATGGCTATGGAAGCCATTATGGGAATGATGTGAAGATGTAATATTTTGTTTTATTATTGAGTTAATGAATACATTGATTGGTACATTCAGGGACTAGCTCTAGATTTTTAGAAGAATTCTTGTCAGCTTATGAAAAGCTATGGGTGGTTAAGTCCAAGATGGACCTTCCCTAAAAGTCTCCTAAAAATTCTTAGGAGAAAATAATAAAGAGGAAAATATTAACATAACGGGAGTGAATGATTATGTTAATCACTTAGTCGGAGAGAAATCCTAAGTGGGGTGAAATAAAGAAAATCCGAGAGAAAAATATGTGCTTTAAGGAAACATAAAAGAATATTTTTCGAAAAAAACTAAAACAAAATGGCCGAAGTAAAGGCTGGAAGACCTTTAAGCATGACGCTGCTAAAAATGTGCTAGGAAGAAACCACCAAGGAATCAATGACGTTGTTGATTCTAGTGGAATGTAGATCTTAGCTCGATGGGGAACTATTGGAGATAGTTCACAGTTGGGTTGAATATGCCCAACCCTTTAATAACTCCAAGACATTAACTATGGTTACATGGAATTGTGTCTATATTTTACTATTGATTTCAATATCGTTTAAAGATGTTGGATATTAGAATATACCATAAGTTGCATGTCTCTAATTTTTTGTATGTGCTATAGCTATGAATGCATGATATATTAATTCATCTAAGTGACTCTTTTGACGAAATAAGTAGTGCCTGTAGGTCTATATAAGGCAATGAATGTGTTAGAAAAAAATTATGTATATGCATGCATAGAGGAAATAAATTGAAATATATGACTGAAATAATTCGTATTAGATAAAACAATGACCTATTGAACTTTAAATTCTTCACAGACCATAGAAAAATGGCTGGAGATAAATGCCATTAGCTTGAATTTGATTGAAATTACAATGGGAGAGAAAAATAGTAATTTACGAACAACACCGGTGGGAAAGAAAGACTGGTGTAACCCATAAATAAAAGGGATCATGGACTTGATACAATATTTTATCATTTTGATGGTGAGAGGGTTGGTGCTCTCTAAGTACTTGCATAAGTATCATGATCAAAGTATCATTTAACATTGCATAAATAATTGATAATGAAAAGTATTTCATTTGATAATCATTATTGATTCTACTTATTAAACATAAAAATCCCTCATTTTTTAAGGGAATGATTCCATTTTTTTTTGTATTTTAGATTGTTATATTATGAGTAAAAGTTAAAGTCCCAATAAAAGAAGAATACCAAGGATGATGTTCTCTTTAGGGGGGAAATATGCAATATCCCTAACGTAATATCCCATAAAAACTCTCGTAAAATGAGGGTTGTTGAATAATTAAATATTATTAATTTCTATATTGATATCACATGATGAATATTCTTATAATTCCTAATTACAAGAATATAACAAGAATTAGTTCTTAATTCTTTTATGTAGAATAATTTATATTCTTCTACCTAAATAAACTATATTTCCAAGTTCGTATATTTTATGAGTTTTAGAAATAATGAGTAACAATTTTAGAAAAAGTATGGATAGGTGATATTTTGTCCATAAGGCAAAATAGATCTACCTTGAAAAGAAAAGCATGAGAGATTTATGGATGATTTATTGAGTGATTGTAGAATTTAGAATAATATGATTTATGGATAATATATGGAGTGATTTTTGGATTTAGGAAAAAATAGATTTATGGATTGATTTATGGAATGCTTCTATGATTTAGAAAAGCTATTGCATTTTCTCAATTCTACTTGTTGTAAGCCTATGGAAAATTTTGAGAACGAGTGACAAAATACATATAGAATGGAGCCAAGAGATAAGAAGTAGGATTCGAAGCATTCATTAAAAGATAAGTAACTATGCTATTTAAAAATTATTTTGTTTGTATAGGGTGCATGAAGAAATAAGAATCAATTTTTTTTTTCTTGAAAAAATTCATATGATAAAGAGTTGAGATCATTTTATTGGGAAAACCTCTATGGAATTCCACGCATAGAGGAGTAAGTGGTTTTATGATTGAATTTTTAAAAGATTTTATGTGTATTGAATTCTCAAAATATTTTCATGGCTAACTAATTGTGTGAATTACATGATTTATTGGAAAATATGGTCCAAATATATCTTTGTATATCCCAAACTGTGATAGATGTTTAAAAACACAAATATGATTTTGTAAATGAGCTTCTCTCTACATAATCCTCTTTCATATTTGAAAAATTCATTTCCAACCTCTCAAAACAGTGTCCAAAGTTGATGGGAAAAAAATAAAATTATGTAATATTTAAATCTGGAAACATGGGTTGCAAAGATTCATTTGAATATTCCTACCATGAAACTTGTGTAAAAACTGAGAGAGGTTTTTTTAATGAACTCATTTCCAAAAAAACAGCGAAAATTTCCAATAAAATACCATGGGTTGTGTTATTTAGAATGAATTTTTATTTATGTTATTTCTTGATGAAATATGACAAATTTGTGTGATGTGTGAAACGATAGGAAATTATTTTGTATTGCATGCATCATAGCTAGTGAGTTAGCTAACTTCTAGAAAAAGAATAAATAGTGTGTTAAATTCCTTCGAAAATAAATATATATATTTGTATGTGAGGAAGTATTTGTTGTGTTAGAACTCCTCAAAAAGAAGAGAAGATAAAAACAAGTCCTTGTATATATTATGCAATTATATTCCTAGAGAGGAAAATGGGTAAACATATGCTTTATCATGTTAAGATTCTTTTGGAAAATTATTTATAAAAAATATAGTTTTGGTATTGGAATTCTAGTGAAAAGGAAGATGAAATCACATAATATTGATTGTATTAACCTTATTTTTGGTACAATAGTATACATTTGCACAACTAAAAGAATTAGCCATCAGATTAGTTTTATTTTGGGAGAAGATTATGTATAGTTATTGGGTGATATCTTTTGCTAAGATGACAATGTTTCTTTGCATGTATGAAAGAATAAATGTTATGCGTTTGATCTCTTTGAAATGAAATGTGTTTATCTTTCCATGTAATATTTAGTTAGCTTCCTTTGCAAATAAATATATGTTTCGCATGCAAGAAGAATAAGCTATCATATTATTTTTTGTTGGAAAGGGAAAGTAATCGCATGCATGAAATTATAACTATTATGTTAACTTTTTTTCAAATATAGCTTACATTTTATACATAGTAGTAACTGTAAATGGCTCTCCCATGGAAAACATGTTTTTGGAAAAGAACATCATTGACATGCATAAGTATAGAATCTATTACATAATCCCTTTGGAAAAGAAAACATAATAGTAGGCACAAAGAAAATTGTTAGTTGGGTTGGTTCTCCTGAAAGCTTGTTATGCATTTGCATGCACAAGAACAATTTCTACTATGTTAGCTTTCCTTTGGAAATAATTTGAAAGTGCATGCACGATTATGTTAGTGTTTTGTTGGAAAGATGATGCTTGATATTGATTTTCCTTTTACTAATGCATGTGCAGTGATGTTAAAGAATATATTTCATTACAATATGTTTATGATTTATGCATGAACATGAATAGATGTTGAATTGATTATTGGGTAACTAATATTTTATGTTTTATCTGATCATGATATTAATGTTCTTATCACATCAATGACAAGAAAGGATGGTGACTTTTGCAAAGGATAATTCACATTTAACATTGTGGCAGATAAAGGTTTGTTGGGCCATGTAGATTTAGTAATGCAAACTATTGAATGATCCACTAATGGAAAAAGTTAGGTTGAAAAGACTTAATGTTCATGACTTCATGGGTAAATCATATCATGATGTTTTTAAAATGATTTTTTTTAAATGATTATTTAATAAATATAAATTTACAAATATTATATAAAATATAAAAGTTAGCTATATTATTCCTTTAAAAACTAAAAGTGCAATACAAAAATATTTATATAAGTATTAGAAAAAATGTGAAATCTTAATTTCAAAATTTTTACAATAACATGATATTGAATATAAATTATAATAAATATTAAATTTATTTAACAGAAAAAATACCTAACCAAATTTTAAAATAGAACAAAAACTATAATAAATTCATATTATTTATATAAAATATACTATTTTTTGACATATAAATATAAGAAAAAATAATACTATTTTAAATTTTAATAAAAATAACAATTAAATGTGTAATGATATAAGTCATAGAACTTTAATTTGAATAGTTTGGCAAATAATTTATTTCTTCAATCGTGTGGGTTTATGTTTATTGAGATTTGTCATATCCTATTTGTTAGTGGCATTTATAAGAAGTTGTCTCTCACTTAATATAAATCATATAATAATTCATTATTTTTATTATTTTTTGGTTTAATTAGCTTAAGTTTAAGCTAACGCCATACTTACTATATAACCTTTGCTTTTAGTCACACTATATATATATATATATATATAAAATTAAAATTTTAATGTGATATAAATTTATTATTATTTAATTTTATAATATATATTATTTTTAACCAGTAATAAAAAAAAAAACCTACTCAATAAATTAGATAAATTAATATTTATTCATTTTTAAACTTAACCTAATTATTTATTTGATTTTTTCATTACCCTATTAAATCACAAAATAAATAAATACCAAAATCATTTGATCACATATCCTTGATCAAAGGAAATGTTTGATTGTGTGAAAAATGTCAGTTGACGTGATCTGACGCTGGCGCACAGAGCGTGGTATGCGTGGACGGAGGAATTTTTTATTGTGTGGAAAAATGTGAGTTGACGTGAACTGACGCTGGCACACAGCGTGGTATTCGTGGACGAAGGAATTTTAGAAGTTGGGTTTACCACTTTGAAAACAGATTCGATGTCATAGGGCTCGAATGGCGAATTTGAGCGCTCGGTTTCAGAGAGACGTAAAATACAAAAAATAGTTGAATTAAGTTTGACACGATTACAGCGCACTATCAGGAATCGGGCCCAGTCTAAGAAAATCGGGCGTTTGTTTTTTCCATGAAAGTCTGCTAATTAGTTCCCAAGTTTGGTCCTGGACCAGGACTCGGCGGACTAAGAAAAACGGTTTCGGCAAATGCAGCAACTCACTATTTGTCTCTCGATTCCGATTTTCGCGGCGTTCACACTCATATTCCGCTTTCCGCCGGACGTTCGATTTGTGGTAAGTTCATGCACCTTCCAACTCTCAATTTTTCTTAACAAACAGAAGATACCTACCGCTTGCTCTGTTGATTGACGTGGCAGTACACGCCCCGCAAAACACACAAATACCACTAGTCGGTTGACGTGGCAGTACACGCCCCACAAAACACACAAATACCACTAGTCGGTTGACGTTGTTTTTCTAAAGCCACAGTTGTTCCACGACGGAGAAACACGATGGTGGAAGTACTTGCAAATTAATTTCAAATGCCAAAAAAAATTAGAAACAAGCTGTTTCTTCACAAACCACTGCATATTCTATACAGACACGACATATTCTATTACCAACCTAACCATAATTATGTCAACATTTACATCTTCTTCTATGATTTTAACAATAAACATGTCAACAACTCTCGAGTGTAAACTAGTTCGTAACAAGGTATTCTATAAAGATATCACTTGGCATATTGTTTATTATTAATTATGTGACTAAATATTTCTTTTTAAGCATAAACATAATGATGACGGTGAGAATGGATCAAACATGTAACGAACCTAATTCCACCTCTTCATTCCTTAATATTTTATTTATTTTTTTATTTTTTTTTAATATGGGTAACAAAATACCTGAGTATTTAAGGAAATAACTCAAGCCTATCTTGATCATTTCATTATAGAGGCTAAGTCACATGTTGGTGCATTAACCAAGCTTCTTTAAGTGGTCATAGTAAGCAAATGTATTACTAATATCACAACATCACAATGTTAATGCGTTTTCCCATTTACCCATCTTTTTAACATATCAATTTACTTGTTATATGGATATGTTTAATGTTCATAAATACAACATATAACATTTCATCTCTAAATAATAAATATGATAAACATTCTCATGTTGATTCTTTAAGACATGATAACCATAGGTTTGTTCTACATGGAATATAACATATAAATTTCGATCTATGTACAATGAATATAACAATAAACTTATGACAACTCTAGAGATTTATTACCCATCGCTCTATTCAACATTTAACACAGTAATAAATTTCACACGATTCCCAACTTTAACTCAGGTCGATTATCTCTCAGTGTTAACACTGCTGTAAGATTACGTTGTTCATTGCTCCTTTCTTGTCATAAGGGTATCTATTTATGACCTGTGGTCCTTGGTCTTCACACGACACATTTGCCTGTATATTTATTTAATTTCTACAAGACTTTGGTTGTACACGCATAACGTGGCATGCACCTCTATATTTATTTTTGTTATTCGGGAATCGATCAACTCTCCAAATGTTTCCTTTCTAAGATCCACGGTTCTAGTTATTTTTGCTAATCGCTAAGCATCGCCTTCACTGTACCTTCCCAATTCAAACCATTACTCTGCTATGTTCTTTCTGGTCTGTTTTCGTGCAAGCCCTAGAGGCAAGAGGGTTTCATCCCCTTCATCTCTGTCACTTTGAGGAAGAAGGTCGTCGGCCCTTTACTTTAGCCCACATGTAGAGAAATATGGGTGTTAATGTTGTGCAGGCCGTAGGGCGTTAGAACCATCCGAACAACAAGAGAGAAAGAGAGGTTCGACCTCTGCATTAGTAAGTTTCTCTATGATTGACGAAATCGCCATTTTGATGGAGTATCTTGTCTGAGGTTAGGTAGTTCATAGTTTTATTATTTTTTTTCTGTATATTTTTAATGAACTTCGCCCTTCCATCCAAGTAGGGGGTTATACCAGTCTTCTTCCTTCATGCTACCTTTGGATAAGGATCTGTTCTGACCCAGGTAAGTCCTTATGATACCGTTTGTTTAATATTTTTTTTTTATTTACCCATATCCTCACATTTATACTCATTTTCTACATCCCCTGACATGTTACCATTTACCCTAAACTATTCAAGCAAGTTTGGGTGCTGGCTTCTAGCTTTTGCATCCTTGACAGATAATCAATTTCCCATTTGATTATTAGATATGACGTGTTTAAATTTTAGCATTATATTACATATGACACTAATTCCTACAAGTTCTTCTCATCCAGGAAATCCTAATCTCAAGAGTCCCCAAGGCACTGGTGCGCTGGCTACTGGCACTTAACCCTTATGAATTTTTCAGTTGCACAGGTTGGTCTTCTCCACTCAGCTAAGACTCTACTTGCGGATTTTACCCACTTTTCATTCATTCTGCGGCTGACATACTTCAAGGTGACCACAGCCCATGCAAGCTGTTTTGGGCTCTTAAGTGCCACTATCATGAACCTTTAGTTTCTTTTCTTCGTTTGGATTCTATTAACCCTCGTGTTGAAGGATTCGGTGGTTTAATAAGACATTTGTATATGACTATTTAAGGAAAACACCTAGATGCTTATACTTTTTTTGTATACTCTATGTATCATGAAAATCCTCATGAATCTTTAATGCGCTTGAGTCTATGTTGATTAATATATGTCAGTTATTTTAGTTTTGTTCATGCTATGGATGGAGCATGTGACTGCCCGTTTGCGAGTTTATTGTTATAGCACATTTGCCTGTTAAGATACACTCTCATATGTATACTCTGTTCTGTTATTTTCTGTTTTGTTTTATGGTTGTCACTCCATATCTGGGATTAAAACAACTTCAATATTTTGCTTATCGGTTAAAAAGGCTACAAAATTTCATGTTATATAGTTTCATCTATGAATCTATGTGTTGATTTCTATCATCTGAGGCTCTCGCACTATATACATGTTTGAGGAATGCTCAGAATTATCATTTCAGATTTCTCTATTTATTTTATTTGATGGGTAAAACAATTTGTGTGTATAAATTTTGATATCGTATACCTTTATTTACCCTATGATCATTGGCTCGATTGTCTTAACCTTCAGAGAATCTAGCATACAAATTTCTTTGGGGATTGTACCCATGATTTCCAGTTGGGGGAAAGATTTCAGCTCGAAGTCTTCTTGAATCTAAGACGTTATCTACCCTCACATCATGGAACATTAATTTATTTACATAATAATACTAATTTAATTTTCCCTATATTTCAACTTCTTCTTTTTTTCTCCTATATACCACTTCTATGGATAACTTCGTTGATCAACAGGGACATACATATTCGATTCTTATTGTTGTTGCTTATTAATTCTTTCCCATAGGATTCAGAAGTATTAATAATTATTATAATACCCCCTATTTTACTTAACCTGCATCCAATGTATTCATAATCTTCCACACTAACTAAAAATAATCTTCAAAGCTCAGAGAAAGGGTAGTCTAGAAAGGTTAAGCGCTAAAGTTTGTACCATTATAAATAGTTTAGTTTAAGATACAAATTTAATATTATGTAAATCTTTTTATGCACAAATAATTTAGTAAGTTATTCGTATTTTTATTTTATTTTTTCACTTTTCATTTACTTTATGGAAAATTCATATACATAAGAGATAAAACAAATGGTCCACTTAAAAGATTATTTGTAATTTATTTTAAAAATACTATGAAAAACACTATTAAACATATAATATATTTATTAATTTATTAATTTATTTTTCTAATTAATGTGATCTTCTAAATTTTTAATCATGTAAAACTAATTTATTTTTTAATTAAAAATATGTGAAAAATATAATAAAATTTATTGTTTTTTATTTTTTAATCCCAAAAACCCAAACAACCTACTTTGAGTAGTAGTACTAGTAAACCTCCGAAATCAACAGATTGTTCTCTTCTTTGTAAACAAGATTAAAAACATGAAGATTTGAACACACTCCGCACAGATATAAAACGTTTTAAATTGTGAAACTTTAAATAAATATACGCGGAAGTTGCAGACCAACAACCGTGCAACCATGGGTTCTGAATTGTACGAACCAACAATTGTGCACATTTCATTTTTAATATCTTTAAATAAATACTTCTTCCTTCCCGGGAAATCTTCATTGCTACAACTGACTGCGCCCCAAATCAAACGTTGTTGCGCTGTAAACGTGTCAAACCTGATCATCTCTCAAAATGAATGCAATTTTGCAACTCTCTCAAAACGAGCACTCAATTCCGCAGTCGACCCGCGCTATAAACGGGTAAAGCCTAAATCAACTAGTCTGAATGAATGCAATTTTTGTGCTTTACAACTCTTCCTAACCGAGCGCCCAATTTCGCAGGGGACGCCGGGGTCAACTCATACATTTTTCTACACAAACTTTTCTTTTCCTTTCAATTTTGTACAAATGTAGGTTCTTTCTCAAGTTTGTGGAAATTTCTCCGGTGGGAAAGAAGTATTAAAACAAATTACTGTTTCGAAAATATAATTAGAGAGGTAGATCATTTTAATTTCAACTTGAATAGCTTACACACTTCATTGACTTTTTTATTTCTCTTTATTTGAACGAAGTTGAGCCTCGACAACACTCATGGCAGGCCTGGAATTTCAAATCTCCTTTGCCTGTCAAAAGAAAATTTAATGACATTTCTCTATTTTTCATACTTTTCATTATACGTTCTATGTAAATTTGTGAGTGTCAACTTTCTCTTATAGGGCAACTCTCTTTCAAATACTCTTGCATCCCAACTTTCACTAATCTGCGTGAAAGTGCCTTGTTTTTTCCTCAGTTAGCATATGTGCTTCGAAATAGCATAAAACCACACTTTTAAGGTTTTATAAGGCTTTTCATCTTTTTGGGTTAATAGTTTTGATTATATACTTAAATTTTAATATGTGAAAGGCACTAAAGAAGGTCACATAGTTAATAAGATGAGGATCCTCAACCATCATTGGATGAGATGGTGTTATGCATCCCTCTAAGCATATTAGACGTGGAAACCCTGCATCAAGAGAAAAATACTAAATGAAAGTGTCTAGTTGTCGAAGAACCATTGCCCATCACAAATGATTCGTTGGC
Source organism: Pinus taeda (assembly GCA_000404065.3). Taxonomy (NCBI): domain Eukaryota; kingdom Viridiplantae; phylum Streptophyta; class Pinopsida; order Pinales; family Pinaceae; genus Pinus; species Pinus taeda. The sequence continues at coordinate 540 of APFE030436396.1, read as the reverse complement.
TAAGCCCAATCATGACACCTTTAATATTTTAGCTAAAATCTATGATAGCTTGTGTTTAAAATAACAATAATAATGTATATTGTTAATGCAACCATCAAGACATAAACTAATACTTTTAATGGTTTTTGTATTAAACTTTGTGCATGTCATCTCTCTCAAATTTGTTAAGTTCCATCTACAACATGGGACGAATAAATAGTTTGTTACAACAAAGAAGTGGACAGAAGTATCATCCTCATTGTGAAAGGTTTAAACTAACATTGCTAACTTTTGATAATCATGATTCTAGGCAATGCAGGTTATTTATTTTGACAACAAGGGAAGAATTATGATAACTTTTACAACTGATTGAGGACCCTTTTATTAAAGATATGAACAATAGTGAGAAGAAATGCTAAGTCAATTTTTTTCTAAGAACATGCCCATGGATTGTGGTGAACTTTTGCAATTTGAGACCTCTTGAGGAATACATTTTCATGCTTCAAAGGTAGGCGGGCTTCAGAGAAAACTCTTTCCAATATGAAAGACGAAAATTGTCAT